>OY776112.1:80519338-80701838 GCA_963675035.1 Allygus modestus | reverse complement strand
AAGCACGAGTCGCTCGAAATCGCAACGATCGGGCGAAAGTGTAGAGGTACCCTAGCGAAAACAGACAACTCGAAATCGGTAATGCGCAAATGCGATCGCAATATGCTTTGAGGTTATGTTTCAGAGTGTAATGTTTGGGGTGTGTGAGTTTTCGTTGTTCTGGTACCATATTAGGCCTATTTTATTAGAATGTTTAGTATATTTCCATTTCAGACTTTAATGGTTAAAATGGATAAGTTACGAAGAAAAGTAGACTCTGCTGAATTATATATATTACGGTATTTAAATGTTAAACCTTAAAAACAAATACAAGCAAAAAACAACTTAAGACCAAAAAATAGTATAATGTCACGCGAGTAAAACTGCAAAAAGGAAAATATTTTTACTACAAGTCTCTAAGAGCTTGTAGCATTTTTGCTCAAAGAATTTTTTTCCCAGCTGAATCCCTGCCCTACAGTATAAGTGTAAATATATTTTGTAGTGTTGTGAGGCATGCTTTATTTTATCCTGTTAATTGTAACAATATATATTGTATGATTCTCAACAAATTATAACCTACTTAACCTACACTAATGTAAATTAAAATAGAAGTGAAAGAGCAAAGCAAAGTAGGGTACGGTATACTTTCTTAAGCGGAACGATAAAAAAACCGAATGGAATTGTTCGATATGTATAAAGATTATTTAGGTTAGGCCATAAATGTCTTTTTTAGGGCATTGTGGTCCATTTTTGGCAAACAGGTAAAAATATAATTATTCAAGAAAAAAGTGGTTTTGCAAAAAGAAAATCATAAAAATTTGTTTTTTTTAGATAATGTAAGGAAATAGTTTTTGCACTTTACTAGACAACTGGTTAGACATTTATTTTTGTTATTTTTACTATTATTCTTTTTTCAACAAAAAATATAAATTTGTATTTTTATTTTTGTAACAAAATATTTTAATTATAATTTTTTATTTTTTGTTTCCTATTAACCCTAGCAGTGGCCTATGTTAGAAGTGGGGAATGGCCAACCAATTTTGGTTTGGCCTTTTTTTAAATATGTAGCCTATAAATTACAATTTTGGGGTAAACCTATCAATATGTATACTCATTTTATTCAGAAAGACCAGGGGAATCTGAATATATATAAAAGAAATGAATCTGGAAAGGTAATGTTTTTACAAAATAACAAAATAAAAATTCTAAAATTTCCGATTGAAATTTTAAAAGTAAAGTTTTGTAATTTGTACATTAGATTTTTTAGGCAAAACCCATTATATACATTTTGTAGTAAATTTGATTCCCTACATAGAAATGTATAACACATGGGGAAAATATTTTTTTGTACATGTGTTATGTAATAAAATACGAAAAATCGTAACTTTTGTCGAGTAACGAATAATTAGTGAATCGGAGATAACTCATGTAAGGTAAATTTTTATAATAATATTGTACTGTACATATATTTTTGTAGGTTATTAACTAAGGGAAAAATATATGCCATATTGTAGGGAGTACAAAAATTATTATTGGGCTGTTTATTATACGAATAACTAGAAAATTAGCATTTAAAAACGCAACAAAAATTTCTGACGCATTGAAGAACAAAAATCTTGTACAGATTTTTTTAGGCCAAATATATTATAAACATGTTGCAGTAAATTCAATTCCCTACACAGTAATGTATAACACATGGGAAAAACATTTTTATTTACATGTCTTGTGTAATAATATAAACAAATATACAGTAGAACCTCGATAACACGGCTCTCAAGAGGATCTCTAAAATAGTCTTCTTATCGAGGTGCACTTGTAATTGAGGGTCGTGCTATCAAGGTGGTTTTCACAACAAGACGTGCTATCGAGGTCACAGAATTGTTGCTATACCAAGCATATTTTTTATGAAACATTTCTAATAAGTTGTGTTTTAAGTAGAAAATTACTGTATAAATCAGTCATAAATAAAAGAACACGCGTACAATTAAAACATTTATTAAAATTGATTGAAAAATAATAGGCCTGGTAAAGTTTATAATTAGGCTGTAATATTAATTTTACAAAATTCATGTTACCGTAAATTGTTCATTGTAGGCCTACTACTGTGATGAGTTTTTTTACTAAATAAAATACTATGCAGAACTTACGGCAGTAAGAAAAAAATCAACCGACTCAGTTCACTAAAGTACAGATTTAATAAGCTCAAAATAGTACCCTAACCTATTATGAAATACGCAATAAAATAATGTTAATGCGATAATAAATAATGCGATGATGCGACTGATCTGACCCGTGATAGAGAAGGAAAGGCTGGAAGGGGAAGGGGGGGGGGGGTAGGGAAATGGTTTTCTTGTTGAGACCTGAGCCCAAGACGTTTTTGTTTACTTCAAAACATCCGTTCTAACCGTGGGAACTATTCGTGAGAAAGGTTGAGTCGTGCTATAAAGGTTCCGTAACGCAAAACGACTCGCTATTGAGGTTAAGAGTCGGGAAGTAAAGGTTCACTTACCCAAAGAAGTGTGTTATTGAGGTGGGAGTCGTGCTATAGAGGTTCAGTTATTTGGAAAGACGCGCTATAGAGGTTTATTTATTAGTACAGTAATAGGCTTATGAAATGACAAAAAGACGTGCTATCGAGGTAATTATTTGAAAAGGAGTCGTGTTATAGAGGTATTTATAACATTGAGTGTTATGGGAGATTCACGGGGATTATAAAATCAGACTCATTATCGAGATTTTCGTCTTATCGAGGGACGCCGTAGCGAGGTTCTACTGTACATGCGATACTATGAATGATAGGCCTAACAATCGTCAAACATTATGCTAAAACACACAAAAACATTAGACTCACTTTCACTTCACCAATTGATTAATTTATCTCTTTACAGTAATATTTATACATAAAGATTACTGTTATAAACACACAACCACTACACTGTCACTATAAACTCCGGATTTAGAACAATTTCCGAAATAATCGCGGATAAAATTCACTTACAAAGATGTAGGTTACTTGAGGTTCATCTGACAACAGCAAAACTCGGCCAAACACCTGCCTAACTGATATTTACTTGCGTTGCTGAAGGTAGTGAGAGTGACCAGTGCTGCCATTTGTCAAAACAAAATTATTCTAAGTTTCTTCTGCTACAATTTGACACAACTATTGACTAGTTATAAAACTTCCTATATATATATATATATATATATATATATATATTTACAGCGTTTCATAATGGTCGCTGGGCGACCTTTGGCCATTTGTCAGTTTTGGCAAAAACAGCTGTTTTATAAAAACCATATGCTCTTTGTTATCAATGTATCATTCAAATAATCAATACCATAATATACAGCCACTATTCTGCTGTCCAGTGGTACCAACCGCAACTTCATAAGACGACATTTACCCCAGTTCTGGTATTTTGTCCCAGGCCGTGTTTGACGAGTTTCTACAAGTCAGTTGCAGGTACTGATTTGCACTAAAAAACCATTCACTTTAAATAATCGTTACGTTCTTTTACAACTGCTACACGGTTCATTTATATAATAAAATGAAAGTCCAGAATGTCATCTTTCAAATGGTATATAACTTGACCACTTTCGAGTTAATTATAAATTACTTTTTAGCATTGGAAAAATTTTGGACATTTATGGTCGCCCGGCAACCATGGCCATTTTAAGGGTAAGCAATGAAATGGTCGGCGGGCGACCATTGGCCACGGCTAGGGTTAACCCTAGCAGTGGCCAAAGGATGGCTCCCTACTTTGGCTGTGACGCCTTAAGTGGCAGAGGACGGGGAGCCGTCCTTCAGGGACCGAAAAATTTGTAATGTAAAAAAACCACTAATAATCAACTCAAAAGTGAACAGTATATATTTTATTCGAAAGATAATATTCTGAACTTTCATTTTATTACATAAACAAACCCTGTAGCAGCTATAGCCTATAACAATGTCACAACGATTAGAAATCGAATGAATTTTTGGCGCGAGGAGATTCCTGCAGCTGACGCTAGGAAAATGTCAAAACATTACTTTTTTGAAATTACCCAGCTCGGGTGATTTTTATGGTGGGACGTTGCGGTTGGTACCAATGCACCCCTAAAGAGATTTGTTATTCAATTTTGTATTAATTTTTAGATCGACATATTGATTGGACAGTTAATATGATTTTATGAAAACAGGTGTTTTTTGTTTCTTTTGGAATGGCCAAAGGACGGCTCCTGTCCTTGAGGAAAAATTGGATTTATATCCAGTATAAGTTATAGTTACTAGTCAAATTAATATGTTATTTTGAAGAGAAAGAAATGAAGAAGAATTTAGTTTTGTCATTGGCAGCACTGCTCCTAACATAATATGTAACATCTGCGATATATTTTGTGATATTGTTTCGTGACTTTCGCATCATAGGCTATCTTATCTTGGGTTATTCCTTTGAACGCGTTAGGTAATGTATTTCCGTGAAGTATCAGTAAATTAGGTATTATTTCGGAGTTGTAGTATTAGAGAAGTGTTTGTGTGTATATAACAGTAATCTTTATGCATTATATTATGCATAAATATTACTGAAGTGTGACAAATAGTGTTTATAAAGTGTTGTGTTTACTTCTACATAGGCCTAGTGAAATCTGCCAAGTCCGCGACTATTTGTTTAGTGCTACATAACACATATAAAAACAATAATTTACTCTCGGTATTATACATTTTTATGTAGGTAATTGAATGTACTACAACATATTTATATTGGTTTGGGGATAATAAATTTTGTAAAAAAGGGTACTTTGGTATTATACGGATGCCACCCTTATACAGCGCGCTGCGGCAGTTATGTTAGGATGGGTTATCATAAAAATGATTGTAGGACTTTTCTTGTTTCATTACGAATCGAATGATACCTGATGAGTCATACTTCCGGCCGCCAAACCCCCTCCAAATAGGCCAAGGTCAGGTCGTTGACTGGAGCGCGCGCATCACCTGTCACCGCCTGTATCTGGGTCAGTGTCATGAGTGATTTATTGCCGTGCACTACGTTACATTTGTTTTCATAATGAGTGACGTTCTTTTGGTGTGAGATTTACCTCGAAATGAAGAGGAAACCGTACGTATTTTTATGATAACCCATCCTAACATAACTGCCGCAGCGCGCTGTATGTTTGGCGGAGTACATGTGGCGATCGAGTGTGGCTGCTAGCGGCGGCGACGCATTCAACACGATCCTAGCGGACATCGCTGCCTTTTGGGAGGCACAACACAAAGACCGCTCATCAGAATGATGTAAAATTTATACAGTAAGTCAATAAAAGTACGTTTTTTCGATTTATGTAGTTATCCTTTGTATCCAGTAAAAATGTAACCTCCAAAAATAGTGGCATCCGTATAATACCAAAGTACCTAAAAAAAGTTATACCGGTAGGCTAAATATTGTGAAATCTTTTTTTTCCAAATATGCAAAAATGGCTAAACATTCTGTTATATTCATTTACTTATAACAGATAATAATTTGTTATCATTCCAACATTATGACTTTTTGGGATTCCTTACTTAACACGTTCGCTACCGATGGCTCATATATGAGCCAATGTGATTCCACCTCTACAGACCAGCTGTTTGATCAGCTGTCCTTATGTGCAGACCAGTGTGTATTTTTTTTTTCGACCCCAGAGACCAAAATTAGATATCAGTGAAAGCATATTATATATATTGTGAAATAAGTGTTATACACAATTATACCAGTATATTTTGCTCCAGTAATTAGATAATTAACAATTTTTAAGTGAGTCATATATGAGCCATCGGTCAGGGGTGACCACAGCCACAATGAAATATTGTAACTGACCGATGGCTCATATATGAGCCTTCAAAGGAAAATTAATGGTAAATAAAAAAAATACAATTACACTAATTATTCATACAGGTTGTATTTACGAAAAGAACATTCTTAACTATAAAATATCTTAATTATAAAATATGACGAATTTCTAAAAGCATTACATTTGTTGAAGTAGGCCAACTTTAGGCTACTTTAAAAATAGCTTAAAATGTCCCTACCCCCAAAACCATGTGACTTACACAATCCCCATACTCTTCCATAGACCAACACATTAAATTCAAGTCCAAAATATAGACCGATAATAAGTTATAACTCGTTAAATTAGATGAGAGCAGTGGCTCATCGGTGAGCCATCGGTCTATAGTTACGACTCAGTAAGGCTCATATATGAGCCATCGGTCTATTTTGGGAGTTCGGTCTGTTGACGATCGGTAGTGAACGTGTTAAATAGCTTTACTAATATGTATATATCATTAAGTATTAGCATATACATATATTACGTTACTTATTTACAAAACAAACTAACACTGTACAGTTTACACTTTTTTCGGTTTTCCGTTTATTATAATAGGCCTATTATGCCCCTAGCACTTATAAACAAAATTCTTTCCCCAACATGTTATATATTTTTATGTAGGGAACTGAATTGTCTATAACATGTATACAATGAATTTTCCATAAAAATCTGTAGAAAAGATTTACGAAGGCTGCTTTTGAAATAAAAAAAAAAACAAATTTCTTTTAATCTTTTCATTTGATCGAAAAATTTACCTTTCAAGAACTTTTTTAATTTGCTATTTTCAGATTCTACTGATCTTTCCGATCAAAATGAATATAAGGTTGGCTAGGTTTACTTGTACGGTTGAATATATACAAATTTTCAAAAAAAGGTCTGCAAAATCGCCAAATTTAGCCTGCCATTTCCCACTTACACCATTGGCCACTGCTAGGGTTAACATAATATTATAAAAAGACAATGTATCCAGCTTCAAGAAAAACACTATGTTTGCCCAATTAGCAGCAAAAGTAAATTGTTTACAGTTTATTTACTAAAACACTGCCAAATATTGAAATTTAATTGGAATTCTGGGGCCAAGCAGTCATTAAAAAACTAAGTATCCAATGGGTTAAAGCCTATTTCTTATGTCTAAATGTTACAAAACAGTTTGACCCTTTAGTTGTATCAGGAGGGTTAAGGTTAAAAATATTCAAAAATAATACGAGATAAATTCATAACGTGTCTTGGTTCGTCTCTACCTACCTTTGAGACACTTTTGAATAGCACACGCGTGTATTTTACATGGATCTTTAGTTTTCATGAATCTTTTATCAACTAACTAATTCATTTTAGGATACGCGGCGGCATAAATATGAAATAAAAATTAAAACATACATTACCAATTACCAATACCAACCATTACCATTACCAATATTACCATACTGATACCAGTGCTGCCACAAGACATCAATAAAAATACCCTCTCTCAACATGAAAAGTACCCTCAACGAGGGTTAACATTTATATTTATACTTTGACAATCCGTTTTTACACTAATTAACAGCTTAACGCACCTAAAAATATTACAAATTTGCACAGTCTGCAACTGCTTTAGAACTAGGCTACCATTATAAAATTATCACAACAACAACAAAAAAACTCTTATACTCCTTCTGGATGAAATATGCTCTATTTATGTATCTGATAACGTGGACTTTTATTCTTTTAGTTATCTTCACGTATTTTATTTTGTTTCAATCAAATTATGTAATACCGTAATCCTCAAAAATTTTGACGAATTAAATAAATTAATAATATTATGGCTAATTGGTTAGTTTGTTATTGTTTCTCACAAGTTGTAGAATGTAATACATCAGCATCAATTTAAGGATTGGCTATAAAACTAACATTGTATTTCTTAATGTAAAACTAATCATCACTAACCTATTGTAGTTATAACAGTCTACAACTAATTAATAGGTATAACAGTCCAATGTGTGTGGACTATATATAATTAATATAATATAATTGTGTGTGGTGATTATAATATCCAATTTCTCAAAATGAGTGATCCTATCACCATCTCTTTTCTAAATATTTTGAGGTCACTAATTTGAAAGTTACCAATCACCTTCCAACAAGGAAAAAATCTTGTTTGGATAATATTCTTGTTAATTTTTCAGAGAATTGGTAAGAAATAAAACTCTTAAAAGATTGTATCTCGGACCATGATCCCATGCTTTTTAGTGTTAAAAATTGTTTAGTTAAGGACCATTAAGACAATAGTTTGATTGAAAATAGACTAGTTCGTAAGCAAAATGAAAGTCAAGTTGCTCTTTTTATTGGCAAATTGTTGGTTGAAAAGTGGGAGATGGTTGATCACTATTTAAATGGTTTTGTTGATGTAGAAATGTTATGTGATAGTTTTTTCAACAGATATGTTAGTATTTGGCACTCGTCATCTCCTTTAGTGTTATGTAAAAGTAGTTGTGCGGGTCCAAAAAAAATTTAATTGGTTTAATGCTGACTTGAAAAAATGTAAAGATCTTATGTTAGGCTATTATGATGTTTTCAAGAATATGGAAAGAAGTAAGTCTGAATTGACTGAGGCAGCTCGCAAAACTTATTTATTTTTCAAAAATCAATACAAAACTAAGATAAAGGATGCCAAGAGACTGACTTTTGAGCAGTACATTGACAGAGCAAACAATAAATGCAAGGCTGCTTGGGAGGTGATCACAGCTGAAACAGCTGAAAACTACAGGTACGAGGAAAGTTACACTTAATCCTGATAAACTTAATAATTATTTCCTTGATTCAGTTTTAGATTTACATGGGAAAATTACCTCCACTAACACACCAGCATTACACATCTTGCACAACGATTAAAACACACTACACCAGATTTCATGTGGAGGGCAATAACATCTGATGAGGTAACCAAAACAGTTTCTAAACTTTCCAATTCCAAAAGTACTGATTTTTATTGGATTTCAAATTATTTACTTAAAAGTACAATTATATACTTTTGTGAACCTTATTTCACTTTTGTTATCAATCAATGCATTCTTCATGGTTATTTTTCGGATCGTTTCAAGATATCTAAGATCACACCTGTTTTCAAAAAGGGTGATAAAAATTCACCTCAAAATTATCGCCCGGTGTCTATAGTTCCTATTTTTTCTAAGGTTTTTGAATCTATCATGTATACTCAATTAGTTTATCATTTTGAGTCTAATAACCTCATTAGCAACTGTCAGCATGACTTCAGATCAACATTTTCCACAACTTCAGCTGTTTTAATTCTGGTTCAAGATGTTCTATTGGCTTTGGAGAAGAAAGAATCTGGCACCCTTACGCTTTGTGATTTAAGCAAAGCGTTTGATTGTGTTGAACATGAAATTTCTTGGAAAAACTCTGTTTGTATGGGTTCGCTAATGACTCACTTCATTTAATTAAATCTTACTAATCGCAAAAACAACATGTATCAATTTCTGGTTTTGATTCATCAACTCTCTCTGTCATCACAGGCGTTCCGCAAGGATCGGTTCTTGGTCCCTTATTCCTGTTTTTATAGTGTTTGTCAACGACTTGCCTTCCAATGTTCCTTCAAAAGTTGTAGTCTATGCAGATGATACCACTTTATTTTCTTCTAATAATAATTTGAAAGACTTGAATGAAAGGGTGAGACAGTAGGCCTTTATTTCTGTTGAAATTTGGTTCTCTTCCAACAAATTGCTTTGTAACAAAGATAAAACGCAAGAATTGTTGCTCAACCTGTCAGATTTTAGTGGTCATCAGTCCGTCAAATTGCTCGGTTTCCACATTGACAACAAATTGAACTGGAAATCACACATAATTAATGTATGTTATAGAATCTCAAGAGTATCCTTTTTAATGTGGAAGCTCAGGGACTTCGTAGGAGATGCTTATTTGAGGGTTGCTTATTTCGCATTTTTTCAGTCTCATGTCTCATATGGTATCATCCTGTGGGGACACTCTAGTGCTGTTCATGAAATTTTGTTAATTCAAAAGAAGGTGATTAGGACTATATTTGTAGAGCAGAACATGATGCACATTGCAAACCGTTTTTTATTAATTTGAATATTATGACAGTTCCTTATACTGATACTTCCTTATACTGTACTTATACCTCTACATTTTTTTACATTCTAACTTACACTGAATCACACATTACAGAATTGTCAGAATTCATTGGTATTGGCACACCATCCATCATCACAACACCAGAAACAGGAACAAAATTGATCTTCCGCAACACAGGCTGGCCAAATCAGGTAACTCTCTCAAATTCAATTGTGTGAAATTTTTTAATAAGTTGCCTCATTCAGCTCGAATGTTTCCACAAACAGGTTTAAGTCAATTTTAAATCAATGGCTCATCGCCAATCCTTTTTATGGAATTGAGGAATTTATGCATTTATGGAATGTAAACGGTACATGACCTTTTAAGGTATGTAGGTCTAGCAAAAGAAGCTTATTTAATTTAGTTTTAAGAACTTTTGTTTATCTTATTAGTTATAAGACCACTGCTGACGTGTCCTATCTCTGTTTTGTAACGGACTAATTGAAATAAAGATTACTGATTACTGATTACTGAATGTGGGAAACAAAACACGCCATAAAGTAACAATTACGGTAGTACCGGTATACTTTTTCTGAAAGAGGCCGTTTCTATAATTTATTTCGTGTAATTTCCTTACAAAGAATGGAATTTTAAGTATTAAAAACTAAACAAACGTTCAATTGCTACTGAGAAAGTAGACTTGTTAGCCGTAAAAGTAGTCAAGACTGATCACCCTCAAAAAGCCCTCACTTACCCTCGAAAATACCCGTTTTTCGGGTAATTACCCTCAATCTGGCAGCACTGACTGACACTGACATTAATTTTACTACCGATCAGCAGTGTTGCCACTCTAACTCTGATCGTAGCAAATTACTCCACCAACACCACCGGACTAAAAATCTCCCATTTTACACCCATCTGGTCGCGAAAATCCGCCAAGGCTGATTTAAAAAAAATTAACCCCAGTCATCCTGAAAACTCGCCAATAATCCTCCAAAGTTGAAATTATACAACAAAGTTAAATTATTTACATGACTTTTAAACTGTTAAGCCTTGATTTTCTATACCACCAAAAGTGACCTGACCGACGTTACTGTGACCTGTCCCACTTTGCAGGATTATTAATTCTCAGGATGGCTGGGGTTAATTTTTTTAAATATAAATCAGCCTTGGCAGATTATTGGTGGATTTACGCGACCGGAAGGGTGTAAAAAGGGGGATATTTAGTCCGGTGGTGGAGTAATTTGCTACGATTATGGCACTGAGCTCTATGTTATATCTGGAATCACTACTCTTTGTCAAAATATTTCCCAAAAGCGTGCCTTCTAGTTCAGCTTTTCACTTTGTTATGTTGTCACCTTGGAATTAGCTGGACCAATCGACCAATTCATTAGGTGGACGCTGTCAAAATTAAAAACGAAGTGACTGCATACAAGTCCAATGTAAGGGCATATTCACTTCGCTACCGCTTAGGTTAGGTTGGGTTAGGTTACGTTACGTTATGTTACGTTAGGTTAGGATAGGTTAGGTTACGTTAGGTTAGGTTAGGAGGTTTTCTGGCTCTCAATTTGTTTTAAAAATCACAGGAAAAGTAACGTACGGTGCATAATTTGGAACGGACGTGAACAGTAGCGGCTCACGTCGGACGTGTACGTAGCCACTGCCAATTAAAAATCGCCGAGAAAATTTACCGATATATCTATGTATCGATTTTTCGATATATCGAGATAAAAGTATCGATGCATAAAATATATCGGTCATAAAATATCGATATATCCAATATATCGAAACCCGATATATCGTAGTATGTTCTAAGTCAAAGACAAGCATACAACAACGTAATCATCGTGACTATACTGTAATAACCTTATATGAAAGGTCTTTAAATTGTTTAATGAAGTTTTAGCTGGAAGAATAAGGAATCTGCAAGAAAACAAGGTGTATACAGTCAATTCAAAAGAATTACCTGTATAAATCTCAAAGGGCTATTATTAAATCGTGGAAAAAATACGAATAAGAGTGGTAGTTTATATAGTTTTGTATAAATGTGTACATTTGTTTTGTATAACGTTTATTTGTACGTTAATTTGCATATTAAACAACACTTGATGTTGAAGTTTACTCAACAAAATAAAAGAAGCCTATCAAAATTATATATTGTGGAAATAACATACTTTAAAAAAGCCTTAAGATAACTCTTAGTGTTCGGAAAAAAACTTTCCAAAACGGACCTAGTTTTGGACAGTTTTGTTAGGACAGTTGAAAACGATAACCAACCAACTTCACGCAGTAACGGTTACGCGGTGCAATGTACAATAACCCTATAGACTATAGGTTATGTATGCATTGCGCGCAGTGTTGCCGTTGTTGGCGTAATTACGTCAAATTGGTGGATTTGTTTGGTCTTGGGGTATTTTTTGGCGGATTCTTGGTGGATTTTACCGAAAGGCTTGGGGACTTTTCATATTTTTGGGGTATTTCATAAATTTGTGATTTATGCTGGGTTTTCAACTATATCTGCCTGATTTGGGCTCTGTGGGCACCAAACGTGGCATCTCCTTAATTCGTGGCATCTGTACTAAACGAATCAAACAAACATATATTGGCCAGAAATCCTACAAACTTATTTTTGTTCAATTACACTATGTCCATAAGTCACTATGTACTATTTGTTATCAATGGGAATCCGTTCCGTTCGTCGCACCGTCGCCGTCGTGGGCTGGCGTTCCACTTATTGCTTGTATATTTGTTTAGTTCGTTTATGCAATAGTTAGTTCGTTTGCTGTTTTGATGATTTAATAATTTGTTGGTCTTATGTGATCGTCGTTTTAAGAATAAGGCGTGCTAAAAAGCTAAACAATCATGTTCATGGAAACAATACAGTAGTTTTAAAATTAGCACAATAATACAAAAATTGCTGGCATTGTTGGGTGTTATCTAACTAGGTAAATCTATTTAGAGCTTTCGTCTGGGATAAAAAAGTGAAGCTTTTGCAAGCTAATGACCACAATTTTCCTCAGATAACCAATCAAATACTCTCTTCAAAAGCTACATATGTGTT
This sequence comes from Allygus modestus, assembly GCA_963675035.1. Classification (NCBI taxonomy): domain Eukaryota; kingdom Metazoa; phylum Arthropoda; class Insecta; order Hemiptera; family Cicadellidae; genus Allygus; species Allygus modestus. The sequence goes on along the minus strand of OY776112.1, from coordinate 80,688,889 downwards.
AGTCAGCTGACAAACATATAACTAGTGAAGGGAGGATTTTGATTGGTTTACCATGAGAGCAGAGGGGCAAGACGGTGGTCCTCATGTAGGCTTTACTTTTTTACCCCAAACGAGAGCTCTATATAGATATAGTAGCTTCGTTGGAGTTATCTTTCACTAGTTGTCACTTTATCACACTCAATTTATACTATTTTATGTTCAGTTGTTTATACAGTATAGCATATAGAGTTTAGGCACACGCGATTGGTGACGCGTTTATGATGATCGATAGAATCGCTATAACAGTTTTTTTTTATAAAAAATGACAGATAATGTTTGAAAAGCACGTTTATTTTGTCACCTATAATAAATAAACGGTATCAGGAAACTGACACATACTTTCTCCCTTTTAGCCCAACTTTAATGAATAAATTACTTTTTATTTACTAATTATAGAATACAAAGCACGGTCGAATGTGCAGAAAATCTTGTAAACAAGTTGTTTTCTAAAACATCCACCCAAATACCTGCTTTGGAGGAACTACAGAATCCATTGCTACACTCGTGGTTTTAAGAGGAGAAATGCCCGCTACACCCCCCCCCCCCAGGGTTATTAAGGGGAAACATATTTCGAATTTTCTCTGTTGGTCAATGCTAACTTGACAAGCATATCAAGTTTGAATGAAATTTATCAATAAATAAGAGAGAGATAGTAATTTTTGTATTCCACATAAGAATAACATTGGACAACTTTCTGCATTTACCGCAAAATGAAAATTTAAATTTTATCCGCAACCAGCAATTGTATATTGGTAATTCAAAATATGAGATTATTTAGTTTTTTTAGCTCTTTTTACTGGTGAACAGTAATATTTTTTTATATTTATGTTTTTTTATGAAAAATATAAAAAACCAGAATTGTTGATGTTTTAAGTCCTGTAGTTTCTGAACCCGAATTTTTACAAAAATGCGGGTGGTGTCATTTTGTCGAAAAACTAAATTTCTACAAACTACTAAAGTTGAATCAAAATCTTTAGAGCCGTTTTAGAGAAATTTTGATTTTTCATGTTTTTTGGTGGTTTTTGGGGGATGATTACCCTTAAAAATCAAAAATTCAAAAAATGAAAAAACTCCTGGAGATATCGTGGATTAGTGCCTGCATACCAAATTTCATAAAAATCGGCCCATTGGTTAGGGCTCTAGCTCTGTACACATCCACACACACACACACACTTCATTTATTGTTATGAATTTAAAGTTTAGTATTTTTTTTTTAATTATTGAATAGACGAAACATATTTATACTGGTGAATTTTGTTACCAGAGCATGATTAATAAAAAATGGTGGCCGTTGTCTGTGATTCTAAAAATTCTGAAATTTGTCATCATCATGCATGAACTGTTCCTGAGTATGCGATTGAAGTGTAAAAGAACTGTACAGCTGTCAATAAAAAAATAATGTATTACAGAAAATGTATATTTTTCTGTCCCGCGCATGTCCTATGTGACACATGGGATTTTGTAATAAACAATAATTTTTCATGAACAAAACACACACACACACACACACACACACACACACACACACACACACACACACACACACACACACACACACGCACGGATGCACACACGCACACACGCACGCGCACACACGCACACACACACAGACAGACAGACAGACAGACATCACGTAAAAACCATTTTTTTGGGTTCAGGGAGCACCAAAACAAATATTTCCACTAACAACTCAAATTTGAAAATTTTGACGAAAACAATACTTTCTCCATATACCATGCATAGGGGGAGAAAGTAAAATATACTTTGACTATAATCAGTTCTTAATGACGCTAGAGGATAAAATAGGAGGATAAAATAGAGGATAACATTGATTAATCAACTTCGGGGGATTTTTGCCCATAACAGTAACATTGTAACTTTAAGGGTGACTGGGGCGAAGCCCTAAGGGATTGCTAAGATTGTTGAAACAGAACAGACAAGTCGACAGACAGTCACCTTTGTATAAGATATTATAATTCATTATAAAAAAAGGTTAACAAAAATTGGACATTATTTTATTATTCGACATAAACATTTATATATTAAGTTTATTAACAGTCAAGCTTTTACAAGTTCTTACAACAAGGAATTTACTGAACAATAATATTAGTAAATAGATAACTCAAAAAACTATTCTTGTCGGGGAAAATTTCAACGTGGGAATGACAGACTGGTTGTGCACCTCTACCATGCCGCCATAAAATCTCGGAAGTTTAAATATAATATCTGATTTTGCTTTGGCTTCAGATTATACCGTGTTCCCCCCCCATGTGTACGATGATGAGTGGATTCCTCTAGAAATTTTGGGCCTAAGCGCTAATGAGAACACACTGAGTGCACACGTTGTTTAGAGAACAAAGTAAATAAGAACTAAATTTGTCTTTAGAGCCCTGGAATTTATCATTTACAAGCTATCCGTGGCATTCCTAGGTGGGACTCCGTACCCTACCCCCGGAGACACCTCACAATATAAATGGTCAAAGGTAAAGGACATTTGTACAATTCTGTTAACAGACCCTGGAGATAAATTACCTTCCTTAATTACCACACTCGCTTATTGATACATACTCTGCAAATGTTGAACTATCAGCAAGGCTTTTAGTGCGCTGTTTCTTTGAACACCAACTTATAGCAGCACCACAAAACTTATAAACGTAACCAGTATATGATGCTCTTTCTATTACACAATTAGCAAAATCAGCAACTTATTGCCATGCAAGAAGAGATTGACGCTTTGGGAAGCAATAATACCTGGGAATTAGTTGATAGACCTCCAAATAGTAATGTGGTAAAATGTAAATGGGTCTATATTAAGATGATGGTAATGTAAAATAATAATTTAATGAATAACATAGAAAATTGATTATGATGTAGACACTATTCATATGTACACCACTGACTGTTTTTATGAATAAAGATTATTTTGATTTGATTTGATTTGATTTGCGCTCAAAAGGGGAACTGATGGTTCAAGAAGGTTTAAAGCTCGGTTAGTTGCTAAAGGTTTTAGTCAAGAACCAGGTCAAGATTCCGATCAAACCTTTGTTCCTGTTGTTAAGCTATCTTCTCTAAGAGTTCTTTTTGGTTTGGCTGCAGAGTCAGATTTAGAAATTGATCATATAGATATTACAACTGCTTTCCTTAAAGGTGATTTAAATGAAGACATATTCATGGAACAACCCGAAGGGTTCATTAAGCAAGGGGAAGAGGAGAAAGTTTGTAAGCTTAAAAAGGCAATTTATGGGCTTAAACAGGCAGCTCGCTGCTGGAATGACAAAATCCATAATTTTCTTGTAAAACAGAACTTCTGTCAGTCTATGTATAGTAATAGTAATAGTAATAATATTTATTCCATGACACTGTTTAACAATGTGTTGGAATTTACAAAACAAAATATTAAATTTATGGGGAAATCTTTAAACCAGGTAAGGTTGGCCTGAGTCCTATCTTTCCCTTCCTGGCGGGGTACGGCCCTTTTTTGGGAACCATTCCAGCATTTGCCTAAATGAGATGAGAAACTGTACAAATTCTTCTCAGAATGGCCGGCCTGGGATGAAACCCAAGACCTCCCGAATGTGAGGTGCAATAATTGCTACCTAACTCGGTTGCATTTTTTTACATTTATACATTACATTTTTGTACACTTTAACATTGAAAATAAGAAGTAATAAGAAATAATAATATGTTGTTTATGTAATCTTATTTAGTTAGTTAGTTTTATTTGACTTCTTCTCACAAAATGTTTTTCTTGAATAGTCTAGAATATAGATTAACAGTTTCTTCGACCAAAATTATTTGAATAACAATAATACCCACGAAGTTTTAATTAATTGAAATATTTTGTTAATTTGCACTTAACAACTTTTTTATAATTTTTTGTAAATCTTCTAGATTCTTTTTCATCTCTTTCTATAATATTTTTTACTTTTGATTTTTAATTTTCAAGCCTGTTATTTTTGTTCATTTATCTCCTTTTTTGGTATCATGTATTTTTTCTTCATCTTTTTTTAACTTGTCTATTTTCTTCTGTATTATTCCATCATTCCTTTATTATCTTTTTTATATTATTACAGTGTTCTTTCTTTTTTTATTTGTTTGTTAACTTTGTTTGATTTGAATGATTCATATGTATACATTAAGAAATCTAAAGACAATTACATTGTCATAGGATTACATGTTGATGATTTTTACTGTTTTTCTAACTCAGTTGATGAAACCCGTAAGCTTAAGTTAGCAACTGCTGAATCCTTTAAGATGAGAGACCTTGCGGATGGTGCAGCCAAAGAATGCCTAGGTATGAGAGTAACTAGAGTTAGAAAGAAAGGTATTAAGTTAGATCAAAAATCATATGTTGAAGCTATTATTGACAAGTTTGACTAAATGTAATCCAACCTTTACTCTTATGTGTCTGTCACAAAAATTGACAAAAGCCAGAAAAAGCTAATAAAAACAGTGTTTATAAACAATTAATAGGTGCAATGTATGTATCGGTATATGTACCCATCCTGATATTTGTCATGCTGTAAGTTATTTAAGTCAGTTCAACACTTGTAATGATGACCAGCATCTAGTTGCTGCAAAGAGAGTAACGAGTTTGCACGCAGCACACTGACGTGAGGGAAGTGAATTTCCACATAAAAAACTATAAAAACTCAAAATCAGTTAAAAATATACATTTATTCAATTTTTATTCAAATCTGAAAATATTGTTTTTTTGGCTGTTCTGATGCTCCTGGTTCTATTTACCTGCAATGCTGGGAATACAATTTTGTGCATTATAAAGTTAGGAGAAGGTCCAGTCAGGCATTAAAGTAGGCATGAGGTTGTTGGGGATGGTAAAAGTACACCAACAAATGAATAACAGGCTTTTCTAATGTAAAACCCCCATAAGACAACGTACTGCGTTTGGTCGATACACATTTTCTTTAATAACTCGGTAAATATTTATGCTAGAATGACGAGAGAGGGCTTAAAACTTTTGCCTCTCTAATTCCCATCTTTTTACATCCACTTATTTTACATATGGGGCTTTTATGACCCTTTTTGGGCCCAAAAACTTGAAATTTGAAAGATTAATCCCCAAAAAAGGGGTTTAGAGTTTTCCGATTGTTTTGCCCAACGAACTTGTCCAACTGATTACAGAAAGGAACGTTCCTACCAAATTTGAAGTAAATCGGACAAAAATTGCGACCACTAGAGTGCAAACACACACACACACACATATATATATATATATATAAAATTTTGAACGACCCCCCAAAACGTGTTCAGGGGGTCACGTTAGGAACTTCTATGGTGGTCCCGGGCTTAAGTTTCACCGTGCGGGTCATGCTAATAGTTCACTTTCCAAAGGAAATTCACTAATAAGGTACTTAAAAGGTTCATCAGATTTGGGGCTATGTTATTGAAAAGGAGAATGTTTGTTACAAGGGTTTGCTGATGAATGAATAAAACTTGGTATGCAGCTTCGACTGGTTAAGTTGTATTGATAATTGCATAAAAACACATATTTTGTGTTCCTTGTTGCAGCAAACCTGCGTACTCAGCTTTCAGTGTAATTTTTATGGAGAATAAATAAAATGCTGTACATCACTTATTTATTCGTGTATTTTTATGAAACTTGGTGAGTGGCTTGGTGGTTGTGGTAGTAAGAACATACTTGCATGCATTAGAAATTCGCTGAATACGCAGGTTTACTGCTACGGGGGTATTAATTGTATACCGTATATGTTTATATTTTTAAATACATTAAATTTGTCTAACCTATGATGTGGGACAAACGAGGAAGGTAATTTTGGTGTATTTATCCCACATCACGTTTTAATCCCGTGGAGGGATCGAAAATCCCGGAAACGGGATAAAAATCCCGCAAATTGAAACATTGGTTGCCAGCGCCTCCTTTGAGATGGTGTAGCACTAGTTTCATGGTGTATTTTTTGGGTTACAGATGGGCCATAAGCTCGGTTCATCTATTCTGTATTCAAAATCAATGGTAACACTCATGTAGTTTAAGTATCATGTAATTTCCTGAAAGCAGTGACTAAAACCATTGAATGAAGATTACATCACAGCGTGCCACCATTCAGAGTGGTCATATCCAAAATGAATCAAAGAGACATTGAGCTATGAGTGACCTTCAACATGCAGAAAAGAGACAAATGAGCTAAGAAAATCTGCTCGCCGGTAGGGGGACTTTATGAAAAATTACTCCAATTTATCTAAACAAACTGGCTGGCCTTCCCCGAGCAAAGCTTGGCCCCCAGATACTCATATCATATATGTATATTTTAAAAAATTGCAAAAACTTTGGCCAGTCCGTCAGACCGTTCCACTATGGGCCGATTTTCATGATTATTTTGTTAACTGATAGGTAACTATGTCTACATATATCATCACCCTTCCAAACTAAAATATCGTCAATGGGCTTCGCCCCCAGTGGCTCCTAAAGTTCCCATGTTAATCTTATGGAGGAAGTTTGTTTACATCAGATGATTACTTAAACAAGTAATTAAGTAATGATTAATTAACAAGTTCATTAAGTAAGAGAGTTCATTTGGTTTGCCAAAGAATAATGCAGCAAAAAATACAACTTCTTTCTTTTTATCCATTCTACAGATGTTTATACAGTGTGTAAAAAAGTCTGTCCCCCCCCTTTAATTTTTTTGTTTGTTAAAACAAACAAATCAACTTTGGGGAATGATAATAACTTAACCCAAAGTATCTTTTTACGTTATCGGAAATTTGGAGTGTCCCCCAAAAATGGGGGATTTTTGGGGCAACTCAAATTTTTTAAATATAAACCCCTTTTGAGTGACCCCTCATTTTAAAGAGCTTTACAAAAATAGGCGAATGGTGGAGGTTGGAGGTCTGTAACATATTTCTATCCAAAATGGCAGCTTGTCAAAGTTTTGAATACAACTCATATTCTTTTGGAGTTTTAATTTCACCTTTGGTGACTTAAAACTGAAACGACTCTCGAAGAAATGCTATTAAATAAAGAACTGGTCTCTTTAGGTAATATTTAAAATTTTGAGAACCCGCAAAAATGGGGGATTTTGGGGGCAACTCAAAATTTCCTAATGAAAGCCCCTTTTGAAGGGGTTAAATTTACTTTTAACTGTCGCCTAGGTTTAAAAATGTCTTTAAAATGAGGGGTAAAACTATGAACTTCAAAAGTCTTGATCAAAAAAGACTTCTTGAACAAAAAAGTCTCAGTTAAAAGGGGCTTACATTTGAAAATTTTGAGTTGCCCCCAAAATCCCCCATTTTTGTGGGACTCTCAAAATTTTAAATATCACCAAAAGAGACCAGTTCTTCATTTAATAGCATTTATTCAAGAGTTGTTTCAGTTTTAATTCATCAAAGGTGAAATTAAAACTCCAAAATTCTTAGACACCAGGTTTCAAGAATGAGTTGTATTCAAAACTTTGACAAGCTGCCATTTTGGATAGAAACACGTTACAGACCTCCAACCTCCACCATTCGCCTATTTTTTTAAAGCTCTTTAAAATGAGCGTCACTCAAAAGGGGTTTACATTTGAAAATTTTGAGTTGCCCCCAAAATCACCCATTTTTGGGGGACACTCAAAATTTCCAATAACGTCAAAAGATACTTTGGGTTGAGTTAGTATCGTTCCCCAAAGGTGATTTGTCTGTTTTAACAAACAAACAAATTAAAGGGGGGGCGGACTTTTTTTACACTCTGTATATTTCACAATTTGCATGTAATCCAGTTATTTTTGTATGAATAAGATAAATTGAGAAAATAGCTGCTTTATTTATGGGCATTTATACATTCAATAATATACATGAAATCCAGTTATTATTTCACGATGATAGATTGAGAAAAAGCTGCTTCATAAGAGAAAAAATAGGCAAGCTATTTGTGTTTGGATGGGAAAGTTTTACTTCTTGAGGTTTTGGCGTTAACTTAGGACCCTTTCAAAAACCTTTGACCCATTAGAACTTTACGTTTAGAGCTATCAAAAAACTCACGCATGATCATCGAATTCCTAATAGTTTTTTAATGAGCCTCTGTTTCTAATTGGCAAACACTCCCTGGAAATAAACACAAATCTACAGACTTTCTAGAAAAATCTTCCGTATCTGTTTGTTTGTTCTTTTTTTAATTTGCATTATATACCTTAGGAATCAGTTGAGATATTGATTTTAAACTTGACGTAAGAATTGTATATGGTTCTGTCTATGGTTTTGAATTTAGTTTTCCAGTTTTTAGTGTTCTCAAGTGGTGGTTTTAGCACCATTGGTATAATTTTTACTCCCACAGTTAGCATACTAGACTCAAACCTAAGGCTTATTTGACATGACGTCACGAAATGAGTGTCAAAGCCAAAAGAGATCGTAGTGACTTTATTTGTTAATTCGAGGTAACTCTTAAAAGTTTTTTTAGATGTTATAAGTTATACCCAGTGTGATTATTTTTTTCTGTAGTTACTCTTCACCAAGTTTGTCAGCATTGTTATGCGCTTTACTAAAAACAAATAAAGAACCCTGCAGGACGCTTTACCATTAGCTGTCATGAAGGGAAAACAATAATTGATTATTATTAATGGTTTAATCTTTTATCGTGTAATGAGATGAGCTTACAAACGACATTATGAGGAAATGTTGGTTTCTTCTTACTATAGGACACAACATTGGTAGGAAAATATATGCATAATCAACCAGCTCCGGGAAAGATGGCCTGATAATATTAGTGTTAACCTAAATTTATACATATAACAAATATGTTATGTACTTTCCCTTAAAACATATCAAGATGGTCATATGTTATCTCCGCATAACTGTTTTAAGGAGATAAATTGGTAACAAGATCACACGCAGCACACTGACATGAGGGAAGTGATTTTTTTGAATTAAAACCTTAAAAAGATCAAATAAAAAGCTTAAACCAACATTGGTTACATTTTTTTTAATTGAAAAATTTTGTTTTTTGCTGTTTTGATGCTCCTGGTTATATTTAAATCAACTAACATGATGCCAATGTTGTACATTATACCGTTAGAAGGAGGTATTGTCGGGATAACAAGTTGGTAAAGGGTTTGGGGGGGGGGGTGATAAAACGATATTAAGATATGAAAAACAGCCTTTTCCAGTGTAAAATCCACATAAGACAACATACTGTATTTTGACAATTAAAATTTTCTTTAATAACCCGTTAAGTATTTGTGCTAGAATGATGAGGGAGGGCTTAGAATCTTAGGCTTTTTACGTACAATAAGTTAAAGTCTACGTTTGGGGGTTTTCTGACCCTTTTTGGGCCCAAAAACTCAAAATTTGAAAACTTAAAATCCCCCAAAAAAGGGGTTAGAGTTTTCCGATTGTTTTGCCCAACGAACTTGTCCAACTGATTATAAAAAGGAATGTCTCTACCAAATTTTAAGTAAATTGGAGAAAAATTGCGACCGCTAGAGTGCGAACTCATGTATATATATTAGTTTGAGCATAATTTTATAAACAGAGTACCCTTTTTGGTTTTAACATAATATGTTTTATTAGACGACTAGTTTCAAACCTTTAGGTCATAGTCATGTCTTACATTATTTTTGTAACCTCACATACTGTACTTCAAATTATTAAATGGAATTTTGTTAGATGTGGTTTCCTGAGAGCAAAGTTTGTTGTAATTTTTGCTAGTGATTTTTTTAAAATAATTATTAGTTGTTTGAGTTTTTTTTTTCTTCTTTTGAACTTGTCACCGACACTTTTCTAACGTGTTAAAGTTAATTTTTAACATCAACTTTGAGTAATTGCTCCATTAAATAAAAAACTTTCTTTGTTCAAACATAAATCTAACATCAAAACAACATTGAATCAGAAGTTTACAATATGTTTACCCGTTAAACCTAACAATAGTAGATCAGCCATGTTCTTTACCAACGAAGATCTCTTTGATGAAAATCCAAGTAATATGGAGCAACAGCATGAAGAGGGCGAACCATTTGTCTCTCCAAAACGTAAAGTAGCTAAAGGTAGCGCTTTAATTTCTACACACCAAAGGTACGTTTTGGATCCCTCGCAACTATGCAAACAAAATCAGTTCAATGTACTTTCCGATCATAGTTATGCTGCAACTAGTAAAATTAATTCATCCGAAAATAGTCCTGAACAACAGAGTAGCTTTCATAATAAAATTCCACCTATTTTTCTTCATGAAGTAAATAATCATCAAGAAATTGTTAAGGACATTAAAAATAACGTGTCTCACGAGTTTTCAACTGCGGTTAAAGGAAAGTCTCTTAAAATAAACCTGACAGATATCACAGATTTTCGGACTCTGACATCCTTTTACGAACAGTCTCATGTTAAATTTCATACATTTCAATCTGTTCTTGATAAAAAACTAGAAGTTGTAATCAGAAACGTTCCTTGCTCATTACCTGAGGATGAAATCAAATCTGATCTTCTCAGTATGAAGTTCCCCGTATGTAGAGTAGTTAGGCTGCTTAATAACAGAAATATGTTATACCCTTGTGCATTATCGAGCTAGAGAATAACGACGACGGACAAGAAATCTTTAAACTTGACAAGTTATGTCACGCTCTAGTTTCTGTTGAGCCAAAGCAAAAACATAAGGACATTCCTCAATGTACACGCTGCCAACGATATGGTCATACCAAAAACTTTTGTCACCTCGACCCCAGGTGTGTTTGCTGCACCGACAATCATCACTACTCTGAATGTCCCCTCTCTAAAGATGTGACACCGAAATGTGTCAACTGTGGTGAAAATCACACCGCCAATTTCAAAGGTTGTACACATTATCAAAGCCTCTTGTCTCAAAACAAAAATTCAAAACAACCAAAACCTAAACAACTAAACTCTAAACCATCCATAGAGGTCATAAGAACTAAAATCCGGGACAGAATCCCGGGTATTTCAGTTCCGGGACTAAAATCAATCCCCAATCAACTGAGAAAGGCCGACATCAAATTCACGAAGCCTCCTACGCTGACGTCGTAAATGGTAAACATAATTCATATAAAGTACCCCTGAGAACCCGCTCTCCCTCTTCAGATGTTAATAAATTAGAAGATGACTCAAATAAGTCTGGTAATATCGAACAGTCAAGCACAAATAATCTGGAAACTCTTATAGTAGAACTTGTTAAATCCTTAATCCAAAACTATTCTGACCAACGTAATCTCGTCTTTTATTAAAAATGGCTCAATCTAATAGGATTATTTTTCAAAATTTCAAAATCCTCAACTGGAACGCAAATGGTTTAAAGAAGCAAAAATCAATATTTTCTGCCTTTTTGGTTCGTCATAGTATTGACATTGCTTGTGTCACAGAAACTCACTTAATAAATAATGAGGCATTTAAGGTGAGCGGCTATAATGTTTATAGGGAAGACAGAGTGGCACCTTTTGCCTCAGGGGGCGTTGCTATTTTAATCAAAACATCCATTAATCACTGCAGTTTATTTTTACCCAACCTCTTTGTATCTATTGAAGCCACTGCTGTAAAATTGAACTTGGATGGTGGTAGTTTTGTAAATATTATATCTGCTTATAAATCACCGAATCGAAGACTTAATTTAAATGATATGGCAAATCTATTCACTGCGCAGTCTCCTACATTACTTATTGGTGATATAAACTGTAAACACCAAAATTGGGGTTGTAGAACCACTAACCCAAATGGCGCACGTCTCTTCCAATTTATCACGGATGAAATTATGAATGTGTCTGCTCCTGATGAGCCCACTTTTTATCCATTTCAATTAAACTGTGAACCTGACATTCTGGATATTGTTTTGTTTCAAAATTTTACATCCCCCATTCTACACAATGTTGTTCCTGAACTGGACTCTGATCACCTACCCGTTATAATTAGTTTTCTTTTACAACCTCAAAATACTACACCTGCCAGTAGGCTAATAACAGGGAGTGTGAACTGGGAAACCTTTGGTGTAAAACTAGACGAATGTCTTCAGTTGCCTCAAAACCTTGATTCTTTTGCTGGTATCGACACGGCTATCCAAAATTTTACAAAATGTCTCCAAAAAGCAACGCAACTGGCTACTTATAAGCAGTTTACCAAGAAAAACAATAATTTCCTAACCCCTCCTGTACGTATTATTAATTTAATTAAATCTAAGCATGAAGCTCGACGTCAATGGATGAGATACAGGCAACCTCACATGCGGAGGAGACTTAACCAACTTATTCGACAAGTAAAACGGGAAATCGACGAGTACAAAATTATGTCTTACAAAGCTGATGTCAGTGATATCAATCCGAGTGATTCTAGTCTCTGGCAAGCTACTAAACGGATACTACGCACTTCCACCGCGATCCCACCACTAAGACATAACAACAATGTTTATGAAAGTGATCTTGAGAAGTGTAACGTCCTTGCTGATTTCTTCGAAGAAGCATTCTCTCCTAATAACGTAAGTGATGATGATACTGAAGCCCGCTTCAACGACAACTTTACAAATGAAACCTTAACAGTTGAGCTACCCATCAAGTACGTCGCCCCATCCGAGATAAAGGAGCTAATAAAGAAGCTTCCCTTGCGAAAATCACCTGGACCTGACCTTATCCCAAATATTGTTCTAAAAAACATCACTTCAAAAGCAATATCGGTTTTAACCTCTATTTTTAATTCTTGTATACATAAAGGATATTTCCCAGACTCTTGGAAAAAGGCAGAAATTATTGTTTTTCACAAACCAAACAAACCAAAATTTTCTACATCCAGTTACAGACCAATAAGTCTTCTATCCTGTCTATCAAAACTGTTCGAGAAGGTTATCCAGAGGAGATTAAACAAATTCATTGAAGCCACTGATGCAATCCCTCCGCATCAGTTCGGATTTAGACCCCAACATTCAACAACTCACCAAATACAGCGTATAACAGAAACTATTGTACAAGGATTCGAAAAAAGAGAACACTCTGCTGCAATTTTCCTTGACGTCTCACAAGCCTTCGACAAGGTGTGGCATGCAGGTCTAATTTACAAACTTGATTGCTTAGGATTCCCATTGTATTTAAAACGTTTACTAAAATCATTTCTGTTTAACAGACAATTTTGTGTAAAAATTAATTCCTCGTCGTCTGCATATCGCCGAATTTCTGCAAGGGTGCCCCAAGGATCAATTTTGGGACCATTACTTTTTAACATCTTCATGTATGATATTCCTATTCCACTAGACGCCACTGTGGCCATGTACGCAGATGACACTGCAATTATCACTCAGAGCAAGGACATTATCGAAGCACAACAACAACTTCAAGCTTCAACTGATGGTATTGTTCAATGGTTCAACAGGTGGAATCTATGCTTGAATCCAACAAAATCCGAAGCAAAAATCTTCTCATTAAGAAAATTTCAAATGCCACCGGGAATCTTTATTAATAACAGTACAATAAATTGGAACCCTTCAGACCGGGCAGTAAAATACTTGGGAGTTCTTTTGGACCAAAAACTAAATTTCAACCTTCATGTAAATTCAAAATTAAACCAAGCATATTCTCGACTATCCATCCTTTACCCTCTCATTAACAGAAGATCTTCTCTTAAACCTTGCTGTACCATTTTAATATACAAGAGTATTCTTCGGCCCCTTATACTGTACGCCTGTCAGGTATGGAGACTCACTATTTCTACAAGCAAACTTTCAAAAATTCAGGTATTTCAAAACAAAGTGCTAAGAATTGCTGTAAATTCGCCTTGGTACATCCGAAACATTCAATTACACCGGGAGCTTGGAGTCGACTTTATAACGGAATACGTCAAGAAAGTTACAACAAAGTTTTCACACCGTCTGCCTAATGTACCGGGAGCTAGACATTTTGGACTTGGATTGCAACTATTAAACAGAAGACTGAAACCTAGATTGTACCAAGATATTTTGCCAAACATGTAAACCTTGTTTTTATTTAGTTTGTTTTAGTTTAAACCCTTTTCTTCTTTTTTTTTCAAAAGAAACATTTTATTAAGTTCATTTTAGTTTTCAAAATAGTTTCAAGGTGTCTCTGATTTGGGCGAACCTACTATGTTATTGTTAATGTTTTCCATCCTTATTAATTAATAATTCTGTGTATAATGTAAATACGTTGAACCAGAAATAAATTATGTAAAAAGAAGAACAAAAAAATTAATTATTAAATGGTAAACAAATTGAGAATCATATGTTAAAATTAAACTTAGAATATGGGGGATTTTCTTGAATATAATATTTTGTTATTGTTTTCAGGTATATAATATGAAACTATTTCTTTTATACTTTTTTTATATGGCAAATTTTGTCGAAGATCGGATTTCTTTGACGTATGTTCATAGTGTTCAGCAAATTATTCGGGTAATTTTCGTAATTAATATATATATGAAAGTCTTCTTTTACATATAATTTATCTCTTTCTTTCTCGTATTCTAATATTGTTAAGTTGTCATTGTTACTTTTATAGCTGTGTCTTGTTTCAATTAAATGTTTAGCGAAGTTTGATATCATTGTCGTTCTGTTTCCGGATTTTAGGGCTAGGATGTGTTCTTTAAATCTCGTATTAAAACTTCGACTGGTTTTCCCGATGTAGTAGTTTTCACAGTCGCTGCATTTAATCTGATAGACACCTGATTTGTTTATATATATATATATGTGTTTGCATTCTAGCGGTCACATTTTTTGTCCGATTTACTTCAAATTTGGAAGACACGTTCCTTTCTGTAATCAGTTGGACAAGTTCGTTGGGCAAAACAATCGGAAAACTCTAAACCCCTTTTTTGGGGAATTAATCTTTCAAATTTTGAGTTTTTGGGCCCAAAAAGGGTCAGAAAAGCCCCGGATGTAAAATTAATGCATGAAAAAAAATGGTAATTAGAGACGCGAAAATTTTAAGCCCTCTCTTGTCATTCTAGCCAAGTAAATATTTACCGAGTTATTAAAGAAAATGTGTATCGACTAAACACAGTACAGTCTTATGGGGGTTTTACACTAGAAAAGCGTGTTATTCCTTTGATAGAGTACTTTTATTACCCCCAGCAACCTCACGCCTACTTTCAAGCCTGTCTGGACCTTCTCCTAACTTCATAATGGGCAAAATTGTATTCCCAGCTTTGCAAGTAAATGAAACCAGGAGTATCAGAACAGCAAAAAAATCAATGTTTTCAGATTTCAATAAAAATTGGAATAAATGTATGTTTTTACACTGATTTTGAGTTTGTATGTGGAAATTCACTTCCCTCACATCAGCGTGCTGCGTGCGAACTCGTTTTTTTTTTGGGCAAAAAACTTGAGGGATAACGATGACACACCCCACATCCATTCAGTCATACATTCATGTGTATAGCCCTATATCATAGGAGACAATTAAATTTGAAATCTGCAAACTCAAGCAACAACAACAACAACGTTTTATTTTATTAATGGTTCTTACTTATTATTAAAATTAAAATGGTGGATTCCAAAGACAATAATTACTAACAGATGTAGCTTTCATCATGAAAAAATTAATGTTATAATGCATCAACATCTCAGTTAGTTTTATAAAAACCTAAACCAAGACACTAAAAGATATCTTGTGAAGTTTATAAATAAGAAAATATGTCAATTGACATTTTGGTGTTCGTTCTCATATGCCAAACCGTAAATCCTATGATCTTGCAGACTAATTCACTGTTAATTGTTAGAGGAGGATCTGTAGCTTAGCAGAGTCATATAATCGCTTTACTTTTAGCGAATTTCCCCTATTGGGAAGAAACTATTACCGTAGGTGGCATGGTAAGACCTAAGCCCGAGACTAGTATAACTTTTCGTTTTGAGCACGATAACTCTCTAAAAAAGGTCCGATCTTGATGAAATTTCGTACAGACATGTAAAGTAGCATTTATTTGAACGAGTTCGAATCCAGACGAATCGGACCATCCAAAGGGGTATTTTGGAGGGGGGGTTTGTACCCCAAAAACGGGTTTTTTTTGTTTTTCACATGTAATTTTTATTGAAATCAAATTTTAATTTACACCATTGAATTCACCCTTAAAAAAAATTTGGTGTTTTTCTCATTGCTCTATGAGATACCGAGATTACCGAGAAATAAGATTACCGAGATATTGAAAGTGCTAAACACAGTACGTTGTCCAATGTTATTTTTATGGTGAAAAAGACAAATTGTATATTTCGCTTATTTATGAACATACACTGATGAAACTTGGTATATTACTTCATCTGATTGTGGTCTATTGTAATTAGCACAAAAACACAAATTTTTACAGATGATACCCATAGCAGCAAACCTGCATACTCAGTCCCCATATTAATCTTATAGAGAAAAAGTAAAATATCATATCTCCCGTCAGTATGAACATAAATTAGTAAAACTTGGTATATGGCTTCACTTAGTTGAGTTCGATTGATATTTGCATAAAAACCAATATTTTTCCTATGAACCTCGTAGCAGCAAACCTGGGTACTCAGCCCCCATGTTATTCTTATGGAGGTTAATTAAAATCTTATATATCGCTTATTTATGAATGAATATGGATGAAACTTGGTATGTAACTTCACTTCTTGTTGAGTTCTATTGATATTTGTATAAAAACCCATTATTTTGCATTCCTTATTCCAGAAAACCTGCGTTCTCATGCCCCATGTTATTCGTATAGAGAATAATTATTGTTTTATAAATCGCTTATTTGTGTATATATTTTTTATGAATCTTGATAAGTAGCCTGTAGTTTTATTAAGACATATATGTGC
Source organism: Allygus modestus (assembly GCA_963675035.1). Lineage (NCBI taxonomy): Eukaryota > Metazoa > Arthropoda > Insecta > Hemiptera > Cicadellidae > Allygus > Allygus modestus. The sequence continues at coordinate 80,672,124 of OY776112.1, read as the reverse complement.
ATTGGAAATTTGCTGAGTACGCAGGTTTGCTGCGACGGGGGTATTATTTGTCATTACTTGCTACTACAAAATGTATTAAGAATTTACAAGAAATTTTTAAGTAAAGAGGAAGATCACATTTAACATACCGGTACCCTTTTAGCTAATTTCCACTATAGGGATGAAGCTATTACCGTAGTCGGCATGGTAAGACCTAGGCCCGGGAATATGATAACTTTTCGTTTTGAGGTCCCCAGATGCCAAAAACACCATTAGTTCAAATCAATACTATAATTAGCAATTGTCTGTGGCTCCGTGTGTCTGTCCGTCCGCGGCTGTTTCTCGAGCTGTAGTGGCTTCCAAGTTACGAAAAGATATTTTTTAGGGGTAATCGAGTTCGGGGAAGCTGCAAGTGTCGTTTTAGCGAATTTCCCCTATAGGGAAGAAGCTATTACCGTAGGTCTCATGGTAAGACTTAAGCCCGAGACCACGATAACTTTTCATTTTGAGGTCCCCAGATGCCAAAAACACCATTCGTTCAAATTTTTATATATATTTATATATATATATGTGTCCGTAAGTACGATAACTCTCGTAAAAAAGGTCCGATCATAATGAAATTTTGTACAAATGTGTAAAGTACCATTTATTTGAACGAGTTCGAAAACCAGATGAATCCCACCATTCGAAGGGGGGTTTTTGGGGGGTTTTGTACCCCAAAAATGTGTTTTTTGGGGTTTTCACATGTAATTTTAATTTAAATCAAATTTTAATTTATACCATTAAATTCAGCTTAAAAAAACAAACAATTTGGTATTTTGATCATTGCTCTACGTCAATTGGTTACCGAGATATTGAAAGTGCTAAACACAGTACGTTGTCTAATGTTATTCTTACGGAGAAAAATAAAAATTGTATATCTCGCTTATTTATGAACGTAAACTGGCAAAATTTGGTATATGGCTTTATTTGGTTGTGGTCTATTGATATTTGCACAAAAATCCATTTTTTGTCTGATAGTTCCCGTAGCAGCAAACCTGCATACTCAGCCACCATGTTATTCTTATGGAGAATAATTAAAATGTCATAAATCGTTTATTTATGAATGTATATTGATGAAACTTGGTATGTGGCTTTATGTGGTATTAAGATAAATTAATATGCATTGGAAATTCGCTGAGTATGCAGGTTTGCTGCCACGGGGGTATTTTTTCTTGAAAAGCAGCCTTATTTGAGTTATAGTAGCTTAATGTTTTATGTTTTTAGGCCATTTTAGCATAAGCGGAGCCGGGAGTATTCAGCTGTGGATTTCTATTTCTACAGGCTTTGTTCCTGAAACAGCTGATTATTTCCTGCGGTCGCAATAGTCAATACTAGTTTATATATGTGCATATATGTGTTATCATAGGTGTCCGTAAGCACGATAACTCTCGTAAAAAATGTCCAATCTCAACGAAATTTGACAAAAATGTGTAAAGTTCCATTTATTTGAACGAGTTCGAAAACCAGACAAATTGCACCAACGGAAGGGGTAGTTTTGGGGGGATTTTGTACCCCAAACATGTTTTTTTGGGTTTTCACATATAATTTTCATATAAATAAAATTTTAGTTTCCACCATTGAAATCAGCTTAAAAAAACAAACTATTTGGTATTTTTAGCGAATTTCCCCTACAGGGAAGAAGCTATTACCGTAGTCGGCATGGTAAGACCTAGGCCCGGGACCATGATAACTTTTCGTTTTGAGGTCCCCAGACCCCAAAAACACTATTCGTTCGATACTGTATATATATATATATATATATATATATATATATGTGTGTCCGTGAGCACGATAACTCTCGTAAAAATGATCCGATTTAGACGAAATTTGGTATAAATATGTAAAGCAGCATTTATGACTTTAAGTTCGAAAACCAGACAGATCGACCTATCCAAAGGGGTATTTTGGGGGGGTTTTGTACCCCAAAAATGGGTTTTTTGAGTTTTTTACATATAATTTTTGAAAAAGTCAAATTTTAGTTTTGACCATTCGATTCAGCTTAAAAAAACACACAATTTGGTATTTCGATCATTCCTCTACGTCAATTGGTTACCGAGATATTGAAAGTGCTAAACACAGTACGTTGTCTAATGTTATTCTTATGGAGGAAAAGAAAATTGTTTTATCTCGCTTATTTATGAACGTATACTAACGAAACTTGGTATACAGCTTCATCTCATTGAGGTCTATTGATATTTGCTCCAAAAAATAGTTTTTGCATAATTCTCCCGTAGCAGCAAACCTGCGTCCTCAGCCCCCATGTTATTCTTATGGAAAATAAGTAAAATGTAATGTATGCCTTAATTATAAACATAAATTAATAAAATTTGGTATGTTGGTTCACCTAGTTGAGTTCTATTGACATTAGCATAAAAACCCATTTTTCGGGTTCCTTGGTGCAGCTAACCTGCGTACTCAGCCCCAATGTTATTCTTATGGAGAATAATTAAAATTGTATATATCGCTTATTTGTGAATATATTTTTATGAAACTTGGTAAATGGCTTTATGTAGTATAAAGACATTTATATCTCCATTGGAAATTCGCTAAGTATGCAGGTTTGCTGCGACGGGGGTATTTATCTTTGCTCTACGTCAATTGGTTACTGAGATATTGAAAGTGCTAAACACAGTATGTTGTCTAATGTTATTCTTATGAAGGAAAATAAAGATGTTATATATCGCTTATTTATGATCATAAACTGATGAAACTTGGTATATGGCTTCATCTGGTTGTGGTTTTCATTCTGAACCAATTTTTTGCCTATGGTTCTTGGGGCAGCAGCAAACCTGGATACTCGGTCCCCATGTTATTCTTATGGAGAATAATTAAAATGTTATATATTGCTTATTTTTTTAATGTATATGGATGAAACTTGGTATGCGACTTCATCTATATAAGTTAATAATACTAATAATAATAATAATGTATTTTATTGGAGCGATTTTCATCAAGATGTTGCTTTACAAAATAACTCAAGTCAGTACAGTGGCATACAACAACAAAAACAACAACAAATAACTATTACAAATTTAAAACTTAATTATATACATGTATATTACATTTTAAAGTTCTCCGCCTCTAAGACCAGCTTAAGTTTTTCTTTGAATGATCTGCAGCTCAGCACTTTAAACTTATTGCAAACCCCATTGTAAATCTGTGGGCCAAAGTATGAAAATGCATTTCTACCCACTTCAAGTCTAACTTTGGGGACTTCGAGCATGCAGTCCTGGCGAGAGCGGCGTTCCCTAACCTCAGAGCGAGCCTGCAGCATTTCTCTCAAGTAAATGGGAGTACCAGATGATCAAATTTGATGAACCAAGCAAGCGACATCGAATCAAAATATGACCCTTATTGGAAACAACTTTGCTGATGTCTAAAACTGGCTGATATGGTCGAATTTTCTTAGGTCATGCACAAACCTCAACGCAGCATTTTGTAATCGTTGCAGTAGGACTGTGTTGTCCAAAGACAATCTGCTACCAAAGACTGGTAGAGCATACAGCATTGAAGAGAATATTACATGTCTGACAATCTGCAGCTTGGGTTCAACCTGGATCAAAACCTTTAAACCCTTAAAACCCTTAAACCTAAACAAAACTCGCAGTCTACACATTGTGCTGTGATTTACAGACTGAATATGTTTTGAAAATGTCAGTTGCGAGTCAAATGTCACACCAAGAATCTTCACCGATTCAGAGATAGACAAGGATTCGCCGCCCAAGGAAACACAAGAAGAGGCACCAAACACTATGTCTTTCACATAGGCAGGACAAAAGTGAACAACAGAGCATTTATTGGGGTTTAACTTCAGACAATGACCATCTGCCCAGATTTTAACCTTGGACAGATCAGAATTAATTTGCTGGCAAGCCAGTGTTGAATTAGAAGGATGGTAGGACATCAAAAGCTGAGTATCGTCCGCATATGAGTATAGGGAGCAATAAGATAGTTGAAGTTCAAGATCAGCGGTATAAAGAATAAACATTATGGGCCCCAAGCAGCTGCCCTGCGGCACCCCTTAAACCCTGTAAGCGACATCTGACAACCGACTGTCAAGTTTGGTCACCTGAGTCCTCCCTGTCAAGTATGAGCCAAACCATGACATCAGAATGTTACCAAATCTGTATAAGTTCAGCTTAGCCAGAAACATTTCAAAATTGACAGAATCGAATGCATGAGAAAAGTCTAGAGCCGCCAAGCTACTACAGAGACCCCTATCTTTAGATGAAAACAACTTGTCCGTTATCTTCAGTAGTGCTGATGTAGTACTGAAACCCTTTCTGAACCCTGAAGTGGGCAAGATATTAGAAAAGAGTCCAACTGATTACAAACAGCCCTCTCCAATATTTTAGACATAGCAGGCAAGATAGAAATAGGTCTCAGGTCAGAAACCACACATGGGTTATTGGTTTTGGGCAAAGGGATGACAAGACTTTTTTTCCTGTCAGTTGGGAAGTAACCACTGAGGAGGGATATGTTGACGATGTGAGTGATGGCACTTAGACAGAAAGGGGACACAGCTCTAACCATCGTAACAAGTCGTTTAGTTGGAGGGGGGTGAAAGAAGGCTTGATTTCGTTGTCGCGGCAGGACAGCTAAGCGACAGGTAGCAGGCAGTGGCGGCAAGCTGCCGGTCGCACTTTGACCCGGCCTTATCAGCGCTTATCGGCCTGGTGTCCAGCCGCTTCAGCGAGGCAGTACGTCCTGAGCTCCGACAGCGATCGTGTCTGGAGAGTTTCATGCGTGCTGTTTATGACGTTCGTTGGTGACGAGAGTTTCTGTGCAGTGAGATCTGCATTGAGTTGGGTTGTGACCCGCTATTTGGTGAGTCTCGACTAAATATTATTATATTATTATTATTAATATACTGTTCGAGTCTATAACTTGTGACGAATATTTCTGCCACGTGATCCGTCAAGACACGCTTGGGTCAGAGTGGCGTTTGCTGTCTAGGCAGGGCTGAAATAAATATTATATTTATTTAGACATATTTTTCTAATCTTCAAACTCATTGGTTATTTTATTTCCGAAGCCTGGAAATATCAATTTTGAGGCGAGGTGGTTCCAGAAACCTGGTGAGGCCTGACAGTAACGGAGCAAGTACCGACACGCTTTGTCACCACGTGTGGTATTGCTGGAAATAAGCCCGGCCAAATTAGTTCGTTTTGGATTATTCTACGGTTGGGAATAATTTTTAATTAAATTGTAACAAGTGTCATGAGATGGCGTATTGTAGTTGCATCTGCCGGTGCTTGGTTGTTTGAGACCAGCTACTTGGTATTTCAGTTAGAGCACGAGATTATCCAATTTATTAGTAACATCATACTGATTGGCCTGGGCACTGCCTGAATAATTTAATTAAATCTAAGACAACTGTGTCAAGTATTCTGTGCAGGTAGCCAGTAGTGTACACGTTAGATCCTGCCGAGCCGGCCCTGATTACTCGACTAGGAGTCGAGGGTGTTGTTACCAATAAGGTTTAATGACACACGGAGTTGCAGGCACTTTGGGCAATTTCGTCGGTGCGAGTGGTCACTGTAGAAGACATGGCCCGAGTTGCAGTGTGTGTCAACCCCACGTCGTCAAGTCCCCCCCCCCGGGTCTGGCTGTGATTAGAAACTAGACCTGTGGTGAACTTTTTTAACTTTTGATTGTATGAGCCAGGCCCAAGCCAGCGTTGAGGTCCGTAGACCCCTGAGTGCCAGTAGAACCCTGGAGTAACCCAGCCATTGTAGGCTGAGCCGTCCGTGGCAATTTTAAATAACATTGTTGCGGATATTTTCTTACAGGGGGAATATATGTCGCACCATATGAATGGATATCCCATCTGTTCCGAATGCGCTGGTTGAGATGCTGGTCATCATGCTCTTGACTTCATTCTCGCTCAGTTTAAAGCGGAATAAATTGAAAAGCTGTCCTCACCTTGTCAAACACATTGTTCCTGGAGAAAGCAAGCATTTCTGGACATACGTTATAACCACTGCCCATACTCGAAAAGTATGATTTGGTGTTACATTTAACAGTTCAGTCTCACTTGACTTATCATCCATAACTCTGCTTGAACGCAAAAGTAGCCCAGAACGATTTAGTATCCCTGCAATCCAACTCTGTCGCAAAATAATTCCTCTTGGCCTTGATGATTGCATAACCAAGCTAGTTTTGTGCCCTGCAATATGCCTGCTTGGCAGTGGTATCTTTACCTGATGTAACTCCTTTCTTGAGCTTGTTTTTGACACAGATAAGCTGTATGATTTTACAATTTCTCCAAGGAGCTCTCTCTTAGTCGTACGCTTTGTTGTCAAGGGCGCACATTCATGAAAAACTTTCAAAACGTTTAAGACAACAGGCCCAATAGCTTATCAACTCCATCCTGCTGACTGATTCTAGTGATTTTATCCCAGTTGATCACAGAAAGCTCTGCGATAAACCTTCCACCATCCACCTTCGAGAGGTTTCTATATGTTACAAATTTCTCCTTTCCCCTCTCTTTAACCTTACACGGACAGCCACAGAAAACAAGCTTGTGGTCTGAAATAGGCTTTCCCCGACAGTTAAGGATCACAGACGTATCAACCACACCAACATTTGCAGTACTTAGCGATTTACGTATGATGATGTGATCAATAAAGGCCTCCGTTTTATCCGTTACACGAGTTGGCTCCTTAATAAGCTGCACAAGGTTCAATGAGTCTAGTAGGTTGTTAAAGTACTTGGATTCAGGCTTGCTGCAAACAAGAAGGTCGATGTTTGTGTCACCCAACAATACCACCTCGTCAACTTCAGGGAGCATGTCGATGAAAAGAGCATTGAGAAGAGGAGTGAGACATGAATATGGAACACTTGGAGGTCTGTAAACCACACAAACACAAAGGCAAGCCACACACAACACAAACACCACTCCCAAACAAACAAAAAATTCCAGACGGATGTCAATGCCCTTGAGGTGGATACGCTTTTTTAATATGTATTTTTGAAGAAGAGAGCGACCCCTCCACCCATTAAAGGAATACTATCTCCACCTATCCTATCACAACGCAAGAGAGAATATCCTCTCAAACTGAAACATGGAGATGACATATCTGGGGTCAACCATATGATTCTGAGATTCCCAAGAAATCAAAGTTAAAGTCTTCAGTTATAGAGCAAAGCTCACTAAATCCAGTGTTAAATGAGCGTATGTTAACATGAGCTAATCTGAGGAAGGATATGGCCCTGTTTCCCGAGGGATTGGGTACGACAGGCTTTGGGCGTCGGTGGAGTACTCACAGAAGGATGATTTGGTATAACAATGTTATCCAGTGCCTTCTGCACCTGTTGAAATATGAACTTACCAAGGAGATGATTCCCTGTCCAACTTGGATGACGACCATCCCGAGACAAGTGATATCTTTTCAAAGAAGCATTACCGTCCACAAACACCACACCAAAGTTGTGTTACACATGAACTCCAATTTCTCATTAAAAAGATTATTGGATGTATTACTGACAACTCCTCTCTTCAGAACTCCATTCACAATGATCTTAGACTAAGGGAATTGTCTTTTAGCCGCACTCAACAGATCAGCCATGCTATGTAGAGCAGCCTTCTTTCCCCACCCCCCATATATCCAGCACCACCATTGTACCCATTTACCAAATTGTTCGTCCTAACATGAATAAAAACATCTCTCGGCTGGGCAGACACATACTGAAAGAGCTTTTGCTTAATATTTACAATTTTTTGCCGCAGGACAGACATCAACAGTAGCCCCATTTTTAGCACGGGGTTCCTGCGTACCTCAACAAAGAGTCCCCAATTACTAACACACCCACTAATGATTGATCCTCCCCATTTGAGTGGGAATCAGGGTGGGCCTCACTAGAACCACAACAGACTCCCAAGTCAGCCTGGCCAGAAACTACATTAGGAACACTGTATACAGGAACACTGTATACAAGTTCTATTGATATTTGTATAAAAACCCATTATTTTGTGTTCCTTGTTGCAGCAATAGCAGCAAACCTGCATACTCATCCCCAATGTTATTCTTATAGAGAATAATTCATATTTTAAATATCGCTTATTTGTGAATTTATTTATTATGAATCCTGTTTTAATGTCTTATTAAGACATATATGTTGATTGGAAATTTGCCGAGTACGCAGGTTACTGGGGTATTTTATATTATTAACATAATAGTTTTTAAAAGCAGGGCCAGGAGTGACTATTGTCAAACCATTTATTTATATAAAAATTGAAATTAATAGTATTATGAGACTTCTTTAAATTAACACAAAGACAACCTAGAAAAGTAAAACTAATGTGCATTGAATAGTGGACAATATGTGAACATAGTTAATTGTTTAGGAAATTAAGTATTAAAACAATAAAGAATAAAAAATTTTATTTAACTGTACAAAATATATTACAATTATATATATATACAACTGCATCTTCGGGCAACTGGTATCATAGGTACAACAGAGACAGAAGCGAGACGGAGAGAGAGAATATTCCGAGAGTCGGAAGGGAGTTTCCACTGCTGTCAAACTCGTAAGGGGATGCCTCACCTGAAAGACCATAATTGGTTTTGAGTTCTGCATTGTAAAGATCCAAGCAGGTTTGAGATTGAATAACAGGACATTTTCAAGAAGAGTGTCAAACCTCGGCACAGTTAAATTACTTCAATAAAAACTGAATTTGTTAATTTGTGAACTTATTTCAAATTCTTCAACTTTCTTTAAATTTAATTTTTCAAATTCTTTAAACCTGGCAGGGTCAGGCCCTATAAAATAGAAGCAAATTTGTCCAATTAGATTTAAATACATAAAATAAAACTAGTCAGTGGCTATTGACTGCACTTGGTTACCAAAGCTGCTTATAAATTATTATAGTAGGGACAAAATTAATCGACGCTTCATGGTCAAGCTTTAATTTTGTCACAGGAGCCATACACATATTACGTAACACACTTAAGGGGTGGGGGAGGGGGTATAGCGTAGCGTTATGCTGTGTTATGTGGGGGAGGGGGTTTGGGTGGATCAACGTTAGTTAAACTAGTTAACTCACAAATATTAACCCTAAGAGCTGGCGCAACCCCATATCTATTGAGATAATTTATTTGGTTATTTATATTATTATATTATTAGTAACAGTCTTGTTTGCTAGTATACATTTTTGTTTGACAAAAGTTATTAAAAAATGTTGTTAAAAGAAAGTAATTAAAGTTGAATGATTCACTGAAATTCATATTCCAAATTGCTGATAAATCATTGTCTAACGTAATTTAAAACTATGTTTGAAAGGTTTAAGCTGTTTTAAAGCATACTACGATTGAGTTATGTAACACATTGAGGGGGGGTATGATCAAGCGCTACGGTGCGTTACATGGGGTAGGGAGGGGGTCTGAAATGACAAAAAGCACGGTACGTAATATGTGTATGGCCCCATATGTTCAAATGATCATCATACGGTACTGACAATTTTTAACCTGACTATTTTAAATTTTATGTTTTATTTCATTTTGTATCTAATTTTGTTTATAATGCATGTGTTTCTTACTTCTAAAACTTTGTTTTATCAGTTTTTATTGATACATTTATTTATTTTTTATATTTTTTTCATTGGAGTTGTTTAGTTTTTCTGGCCATAATGAGTGTAAAAGACATTCAAAATCAATCGAAAAAGATAAATTTCAAAATAATAAACAAACAATGCAGATAGCGGAATGAATCGTATGTTTAAATACAACCATTGACTCTACACACTACATGAGTGTGTATTGTCAATGATATAACTGAATTTCATGAGTGACCTTGAAGCGTCGATTTATTTCGTTCCTCATATAGCCTTTGCGAGTATACATAACCTTATAAGTAGAAACCATCGATGTAAATACTACTGGATTGGCAGGTCCGCTCCGCAATCTGAGCCGGCTGCCGGTGGTTGCGTTCTGGACTTTTGAAGGCGGAATGGGCAAAAAGTGCCTCGCCGCGCATTACTCTATCATTGTCTCGGTGCCTTTCCCAGACGTGTTAGGCTTTACATTACGTTTTAAGGCAATTTTATTGTGAATAATCAATCATTCTTATCTACATGTTCAGTTTGGAATACTTAATAAAAAATATATTACATCACTAAAATCAAAAATGAAATAACACAATCCAGATACATTTGAACTAGTTTAGCTTTTGTATTTCACTCACCATCTATCTGGCTTTGAAATTTCTACCAATATGTAAATAAAGTTTCAAAATATTTGATATTGTAGTAGGATAAAATAAATTAAAACCCATTATGTAATTGTTAAGTAACTAACCATGTTTTATTAGGATAAAACAATCATTCTTTATCTAAAGGGTCCAATAACCCAATCACATGTCATTGAACAAAATAACTGTGCTTAACTTTTGTCTTGTACCTTAATTTTTTTTACAATATCAGCGGATTTTTATAAGGTAAATCATGATATGACCCTTAAAATACTTGACGCCACAAACTTAACGTGTTAAAAACATTGTATGGTGTCCCTGAAATTCATAATTTGTTACGTGGCCTAAACACTACCTTTGAAGTGATTACAATCTTCAAATACTGTATTAGTTTATGGGTGATTTCATTTGGGTTGGTGGAATACAGCTTAAGTCTATAGGTATATTTTACTTTAGTAGAAATTTAGGGCAGGTTTTAAGCTCTCAATTTATCTGTACATTATAGCATAGATAAAGTCTACGATTACAGTTAGGCTTACAGTACTACAGTATGAAAACGTGCATGAATACAACAACCGTTGCATGTAGTTTTGAGATTCCGATGTTTTAAATTTAGAATACTCGAACAATACATCGTTACTTCAGGGGTGTTTGGTATCTTATATTCAATTATTTAATAGGTATAAGCCTTAAATTCATAAAAAATTCTTATTTACGTAATTATTTTTCCCAAATTTAAACAACATGGCAAAGCGTAATTGAGGCAAGGGCTTAACAAGTGATTAATTTTAAAGAATGCCAAACATAATAAATAAAACCAGTTTCTCCACTGCTAATGTCAGACCAAAGGCCTACTTTTAATCAATTTAGAGAATCACTGCAATAAAAAGAGCTCATGCAATTACTACACTTTTAAAATAAAAAAGTCTTCATTTTAGGGAAATAAGACAAAAGAGTTAGGAAAATACAGTTAAATGCTGCTAGTGGTAGGCTACAGAAATATATTTTACAAATATTCAAATAATGTATCACAAATTAAAATAAATGCCGCTCCCTTTCCTCCACCTTGACGTGCAGTTATAAGCAATATAACTCTTCACCATTTAATTAATTTATAATACAACAAAACAAAGGACATCATAATAAAAAACCAAAGATTAAAAACTAAAAACTGTCAACAACACAAATTTATTCAGCAGTAATCGTGGAAGAACAATGATGAGTATATGAGTGAGACGATATCCCGCCAAATGAAATCTGTGTCTGACAGGGAGGAGATAATCAGCTGTTAAACATATGTTACACAAGATTTTCACGCGGCCAGCCAGTGACCTACACAGTTTCGCGCCATCACTTTTGCCCATTCTGCATGCAAGATGCCCCCGGCTGCAACCCGCAACACGTAGCTGTGCGCGCTCGGAAAGCTGCACCCGTGCCTTTACGGGCAGCGCGCGATCCAGTAGTATTTATATCGATGGTAGAAACACCTCATGTTATTTTATTTTAGTTTTACCCCCCAAGTTCAGAGGCGAATATAGCGCTGACTGTCCGTCCCTGCTAATTCATCTTGGTCCCGTTGCGTGCGCTACTGTTTACCTTAATGAGTATGTTTGTTTGCAAACAAACTAATAAATAACAGATTCCTGTCAATGTATTTCAGCCAGATGTTATAACTTAAACAATTAACTTTATCCGTAACACTTAAATCCGGTCCGAATAGAGTCAAATGTACAATTGTGACTCTATCTGTGTTTGGGAGGCGGAGTTATCACTAGAAATCGTTTTTCCATAAGGGTGTCTCTACTTATTCGGTTATGTATACATTGGTCTTTGTCACTAACAAGTCAGAATTAAACTCAGCAGTTTTCTAACAATCATTAATTATCATTTAAAGCTTAAATGTTCTTTGGTTATGACTGGTAGTCAGGCAGACATTGTTGTCATCTTAAATATGAATGAAGAACTAAAACACTTTTCGTTCAACAAAATTAACATACAAGAGATACTTTTGTAAGACATAAAATTAAGAAAAAATAGCTCCAATGTCCTTTCTTTTTGAGGGATAAGAAAAGTATAACATTACTACATAAATAGCTCATACATGGACAGTTTTACGTTTATAGATAGATTGGAAGCGTATATGGTTTAACGATGATGTTGAAACTACAGTATCTGAAATTTACTATTCACACATTAAGACAATTTTGTATCATATCAAAGTATTAGTGAGACCGAAATATTATTAAACATACTATGACAAACCTGTTTGTTCGTTTTCAATTTTTGTCGCTATCAGATCACGAAGTTGCTGTTCTTTGGCATCCTCCTCTTCTTGGAACTCTGGTAGGTCATCCTCCTTGACACTTAAATCTGTCAACATACCTTCGTAACTTGAATAAATCAATTATGATTGGTGATTGAGTGATGTGTGATCATTTATGATTACTGACTTCCACTTCCAGTGTAAGTTATAAAGAGTGGGAGATAATTAAATTAGTCCATTTCACAACAAAATATAAAATAGTACCTGTAAAATGAGGATAAACATTATCAATTATATTTTATGTATGAAAAGTATTCGTTTACTTTTGTGGTTGGCTTACAAAAATGTATATGGGTAAGTAGTTAGAGTAATTAATATGTGCTGGCTTTTGCATTTTAATGATTTTCTTCAGTGAGTACCCAGCTTCTACATTCACACGATGCTAGTACAGTAAAACCTCGATCAACCGTCTCTCTTTAAACCGTCACTCTCTGTTATCCGTCATCCGTCTATGAGAATATTGTTATTTATTAGACTCAGGATTTGCGCCGTACGGCAGTGTCTGAGCGTCTGTATGAGCTATTATATTATTTCAAACAACATAAATATGTATGTGGTGGGAAGTATTATCCTTTTGTACACAGTTTATTTTCATTTCTCTGCCAAACATTTTAAAATTTAGTTACTGTACACGTTTATATTATGATGTTCCTATTATCCGTGTATTCAGTTATCCGTCACAGTTCCGGTCCTGAAGGTGACGGTTAATAGAGGTTCCACTGTAATAGCTTCTAGTTGACTAGCAGCTAACAAACTAGCGTTTTGTGACAACAATTTTCAAGATGCTCGTTGGTTTTTCATAAGCTATAGGTGTTAAATTAGTGGATTATAAACCCCAGCAGAGCTGCTAGACACATCTTCCACTTGGGAATATTGCGCAGGTCACTGGAAGGAAAGGAATTAGTTTATATTGAAAGGTGGCGAGGGGTAGAGCAGCCAACCTTATAGAGGGAAAACTCCTGTGATTTCTGCTTACTAAAATTTCAAACAGGTGGTCCGCCCTACACTCATAGGTAGGCTAACTGATACAGGGAAGACAATCGGTCCCTTGCTGTCTACAAACATGGAGAGACCAAGGTGAAAGGGGAGCTTGCCATGTAAGATAGCCAAATGACCCAAATATTATGACATCTTCATTTGCTGTATCCAATGTCAACCTCCAAGCTGGTATAGACCAGTCTGAAAGTCGTCCTGGGAAAAAGGAATAGTTTGCTAGTCGCTAGTCAACTGTAGGAGCTGGTTAAACTAGCAACGTGTGATTAAATGTAAGGGTCCATTGCAATACATTGTAATACTAAGCCACTCCCAGCGAGTGGTTCTCTCCCAGCAGAAATGATGGAGCAAATACGTGCAATGCTGCTAAGTGTGCAGCCAGCTCGGTGTTGACTCTTACAGCACAGAGCTCATGTCATGCTCCTGCTATATTCTTTTACTACTTTTACTATTTATTATTTTTCGTATTTCAACGTCAAAGGTATTTTTTACTAAAGTTTTGATCACAGTCCAAACCCTGATCTTGTTACTTTTAACGTTAACCTTTTGTCAGAAAGCTTAATTAATAGCTCAATGATAAATTGTGGCTGGGTACAGTATCAACCATAAGCAACCTCCACAAAACTTTCAGATTTTGAACATGATCGATCTGGTAAACCGTATCAGATTATAACATGAGCACTCTAACCACTACGATACCCAGCCAGTTACTCTGATTGGCTCTCTTCTTACTAGAGCAGAGATAAGGCCTAAGCCAGGTAAGATTTATTACTAAACATCAATCTCTAGCATTATCTGCTAAATAGATTTTACCACAGTTCATATGAAGGGTACTGGTTCATCTAATGTCGTAACACACTGATATTAAATCTTACTTTTACTTATTTTTTTAGACTAATTACAGTCCCAAAACGAGAATGAAGGACAACTTCATAACTGTGTTAAATGGCTCAGACAAAAAAAGGTGCTCAGTTTCAAACGAGTGAAGATTAAGTAGAAGGATAAGGTTTAAAACTTAAATTGATTGATAATCAAGAAAAGATACACTATTTATTTACAAATGATTGTTAGTTTTAGTTATGTGCATTAGTATTAAAAAGTGATCCTAGTCCAAAAAGATGAAATAATTTACCAAAATACCAGACTTGAACCCAATAACTACAGTGGAGGTGAAGAGTACTTGTGCAATGAGTATTTACAACAGTGACACAGTGACATTCTAAAATATTGACATAACTTGATAAAGTATAGTTACCTTCAACCTATTAACTAGAATAAACAATTTAGTAAGACAAATCTAATTTTTTCAGCTTTGATAATCTAACATTTTATTTAATCCATTGTCCTAGACTTACGAGCTGGTTCCATCTCGTCATTTTTAAAACCTATGAACTGGAATAAAAATTGTTTTTAAATGAATTAATGGTGTATTTTAATTAAAATATTGTTTTCGTTTAGATTAAAGAGTTAAATTGGCACACACACAGTAAACATAAGTAAAAAGCAAGTAGTAAAATCAGTGTTGACTATGTGCAACTCACAAAGAACTTACAATCCCATAAACTTCCAAGCAAGCCTGCCACCGTTTATTTTACTTGGGCCCTCCCACCAATATTGCCATATATGGGTTAACTCCTTGAGATTTGAACGACTGGTCAGTTTTGGTTGTGTGCGGGAATTAAACCCATGAAATGATTTAGACCATTCGGCCACCACGACTTGTTGTCCAGCGGTATTATGTAGGTTAGGCAGTCCACACCCCTAGCGGAGAGAACCCATAGCTACCCGCAGTCATTAGTTATAAATTTTGCTGCTAGAGTGCAGCACCAATTGGAGCTCGTCGTGTATTATAATGAATAAAATATAATTACTAGGCCAATGGGTTAAGGGTTATGTTTTATAGTTGCTGTTTGCTACAACTAATGTATTATTTTATGGGCTTTTCTTTGTTTTATATGTACTGCAATTAAACTATAAACTGTTTACAGCAATATACTTTAAATTAACGGTATAAAAAAACTGTCACATACTTTTTCCCTGTAATCTCTTGATTTAAATTAATTTATATTTATTTACTATAACTATAAATATATATAGCATATACAGTATTGTAGCTAGTATACAATTTTTGGAAAGGATCCCCCAAATCCCTTCATAGGAAGCATTACATAGTCATTTACTATAGTGTTTTTTAAGGGAAACATCCCCCTTCTCCAACCCGCCCCCCTCCCTGAGGTTATGTTAGGTGACAACATAATCTGATTATCCTCTAGTGGTCAATGATAACTAAACCTAAATCTTGGGATTTTTTTTAAATTGATCAGAGAAATGTGTTAGTATATTGATTCCCCATGAGAATATATCATAGGACAAAGAATTATGTTTTTTGATGATAGAAATTCCAATTTTCTCTGAAACCATTTGTCGTAGGATAAAAATCAAAGTACTAAATTATTTATTTTTCCAGTTTTGTTATGGTTATGGTCACAAATATGTTTTAAGTTTAATTAAAAGTTGATGGTTTTATGCGGGATAAAAAAGCAACTTAAATTTGGAAGCTTTTAAACCCCTCAATGGAAGCTTTTTAGACCCCGATGTTTTCCAGAAATGCGGGAAATGGTGTTTTGTTAGGGAACTTCAAAACAAGAAATAGTAATAAAAATAATTAGAACCGATTATGATGAATTTAGATTTTTCTAATTATTTTGGGGATTTTAGGGGAATAAATACCCTTGAAAATAATAATTAAAAACAATTTAAAGACATCTGAAGGTGCAGTAGGATTGTTTTTGAAAACCAAATGTCATCCAAATCAAATCATTAATGGTGTGGTCTCGTAGTTTGTACACGTCACGGACCTCACCTCCATAAACTACATTTTCATAATATACTCAAAGTATTCTTATAAGAATTAAATCCATAATAATAATCCAATGAAGTCAATTTTTAAATATTAATAAAGTTTTAGCCACTTGCCACGTCTTCATAAAATGTATTGTTCATCTTAGTATATTTTTCTTTTGAATTAGAAATAAAGTGGTGTTCAAGAAGAATACAGTGTGATCAAATTGTATGTACAAAGTTTGAAGAACTGCCAACTAAAAAGTAAAGAAAGTGTGTTTTGTTAGATGAAGATTAATAAATTATCAGAACAAATGGTTGCAGTCCACATGACCTGGAATAAATATCTTACTTTGTAGAACAACGAATGTAGGATCTTCACTAGTGGCCAAATGTTCTCCCTGAGATGATGTTTCTGGAACTATCTCTGTAAATGTGTAAATTTACAGATTTTAAACAAATTTTTACTTCATTACTATGGTCCTCGAAACTATTACTTCAATAATGTGGGTTCGAATTGCTTTCAGTGTTAAAGGGTTAACCAGTGATCCCCATTTAGATTTTGATAGCACTATTGCAGTTTTTAGTGTAATTTTTCACTGATTGTTTCATTTAAATAAATTTCATGCTCAATGAGTCTAAAAACGTTCTCGTCAAACTAGAATATGAGACTAGTCTCAAAACTTCAATAATTCTATTAAAACTACTCGGGAATCACTGACAGTGCAAAGGTAACATAAACATTTATTTACAAATTTATACTACAGGAAATATTTTGACAGTAATTTTGATTACTCTACCACAATAAATTGACATTACATGTTCCAGAACATTTGTCTATATAAGATTTTGGAATATGAAGCAGACATTAATAGTTTATTTTACAACAATAATTTGTGAAATATTCTTATCCGTGTTGACACAAAGGCGGTCCAGTGGTTTCAAAATCCTCAAGTTTCCTCGCAATATGTGTTCTGCTAATGAGATACCAGAACACAAATTGTTTTCATATACCTCGTGCGGATCTTCGTGAAGCCTGGGTGTTATTGGTTAAAGTGGTTTAAACCGATTTTTTTATGGTGGGGGTGAGCGATTAACATCTGTTCTTAGTCTGTTGACTAAAAATCGCTTGTGATAATCATCTGTGTTGCACGCCAAACTAAAAACATTGCAACCGCGAAGTGATTTTTATGCAAATATCTTAGGTTAAGACTGTCCCACACATCTCGCGAACAGACCTGAACATTCGGCCGAACATCCTCCCGAATGTTCACTGAACAAGAACGTAACAAGAACGTCCCGTGTTCTTGCTACCAGTACATTATGGCCCAACAAAGGCGAACTAAGGCGAGTGCGATAGTGTACTCAGTATGCTCGTTTATGTTCGGGATAGTTTGCCTCGCCATGATTTGTGTCCGCCATGCTCCGCTTTTTGTCGGGTTTTTGGCACGAATCAAAAGAGATGAACGGAAGCGAATGGCGAGCATGATATTGCATGGTATTGGGCGAGCGTGTACTTAGTTAGTTCGCTGTGCACATTCGAGTGAATCATTTGGTGATAGTGTACTGGTACCAACAAGTTCGTGCAGCTCCCACACTTCTCGCGACTATTCCGAACATTCGGAGTTTGGCCGAGTGTTTGGGCGTATTCGCGAGAAGTGTTGGACAGCCTTTATTGATTAGGCCTAACTCAAATTATTTTCATTTGCCTTCAACCTAGTGAGTTTGCTGCGCCCATATGTTTAAACATGACTTTTATAGGTAAAAATATTGAAATTACATTAAACAATCAGCAAGAGCAAATACACTTTTTTAAGAGTAAAAAACAGCTGATCGTACAAGAACAAATATTCCAAATACTAGCCAAATGTTTTCCGCAAAAATAGTATTATGACACATGGTATTGTGAACTTCCCCTCCAACGCTTATTCCCCCACTGTTCTGCTGGCACACCCTACTCAGGCTTCACGAAGATCCGCATGAGGTCTAATACAAAAAACCCAACCAGAGCTCATCACATAGTTGCTGTTTCCAAATTAAGTTACCAGCAAATGAAAAATTATGTAAACCATACCCCATAAGAAAAGCATAGGGATTTAAAAAACGTCTGTTTACATTAAAACGTGATTAACGGTCTATTTTGTTGACGAACTGACATGAGTTCCTACTTATATTGTTTCACTAGTGGCTTGAACGAGCAACATCCCCTAACCTTGCTCCAAGTTCATAAACAAAGTAGACACTTAATCACATGTTTTAATGTAAACAAGCAGACGTTTTTAAATTTCCATGCTTTTCTTATGGGGGATGTTTTACGTTATTTCTCGTTTGCTTGTAACTTTTTAGAAATACTGTTATTTTTCCCGAGTCCCTGGGATCAAGACCTTTAACTTGAGCCTTCACCCATCATCCTGCAATTTGCCAAACTCCCACAATTTTGACTTAAAAATTTTGCTTACAGAATTATACAGGGTGTTTAAAAAAAACGTTCCAAAACTTTGGGATATGATTCCTCATATAAAAAATAAGAAAAAAGTTCTTATAAAGGTAGGTCCGAAAACGCTTCGTTTTCCGTCTATCTGTCTGTATGTGTTTTTTACTTAATTTCTCATATTTTTTAAACCTTTTAAGCTATCAACTTCAAACTTGATACATTTATTATGTGTAATAAGAACCACTTTTTAATATAGTATCAAGTTTCTACTTTGTACCATTTAAAAATGGCGGCAATTTCAAATTTTTAAGTCTTAATATCTCAAAATCCGCAAATTTTACAAAAGATTTACAAGAGACCAAAAAGTTGCAAAATTGCATTATTTAAATAAGGACACATTTTGATTTTCAATATCTTAAATATTAACTCACTGATCGCAATTATTTGAAAATGACCTTATGCAAATTTTCTGGTTCTTTTAGCTAAATTTAATGTTTTTAGTTTAAAATTTGTAAATATTAAGTAATTTACAGGTCATTCCTCACATTCATCACGTAATTAATAAAAAGGCACATCTTAATCATTATTTTACATTTTTTGTTTTGTTTCCAACATCATTGGGCGTGAGATATTAGGCTTAAAAGCCTACGTCAAATCAACGGAAATTCCCCAAAGTGTAACAGTGGCACTAATAACAGTACTGTATTTTCACAGGCTTAACAGCTGGGAGTCGAATAACAGCTGATTTCGATGTCCAGCTGATGATCCATTGTTGTTCAACTGTAAATAGCTCATTGTAAGAACAACAAACAATCAATATGTAGCTAATTTTCTTATTGTAGTGTTGTGTTTCCTAATCCTAATCTGTATTTAAATATTTCTTTGGTTTTTAAATAATTGTATTATTAGTTCATTTTGTGAATGTTATAGTGTAGTTAAACATGGCTGATAACCATAACCATCGCTTTACAAACTTAGAAATGGCTGACATGCATCTGATGTATGGACTTGCGAACTGCAACAGTATGGAAGCAAGACGACTATATCAGGATAAGTTTCCAAATCGCGTATTGCCTTGTAACAAAACTTTTCAGGCAATACATGAGCGTATAGTAGAAACAGGAAGTTTAGGACCCAAAAAGGTTGGTAGATCAGGACGACCTCGCCTAGTAAGAACGCCTGAATTTGAGGAGGGTGTCTTAAATGACATATCAAACCACCCTGAAAAAAGTACAAGAGAGCTTGCCCAACGGCATAATGTAAGTAATGCAACAATTTGGCACATATTGCATGAACAACAGTTACACCCATATCATGTACAGAAAGTGCAGGCTCTGTTACCTCGAGATTACCCTCAACGAGTTACTCTCTGCCAATGGTTTTTACGAAAATTCCGAACCAATGCAAATTTCTTAAGGCGCGTTATTTACAGATGAATGCAATTTTTCAAGAACAGGAATTACTAATTTTCATAATACTCATATTTGGTCCATGGAAAATCCCCATGAAATCACACAACGTAGTCACCAGTATCAATTTTCGGTAAATGTATGGGGTGGCATTTTGGGTAACTATTTGTTTTTCAGTTTCCTACCTGCAACATTGAATGGTGACAGATATTTGCAGTTTTTAACAATTGATCTTCCTAATTTATTGGAAGACCTACCTTTGAACATGCGCTGTGTCACATGGTTTATGCTTGATGGGGCACCCGCTCATTTTGATAATCGAGTTAGAGGTTTCTTAAATAAGACCTACCGCAACAATTGGATTGGGCGAGGCGGTCCAGTTCCTTGGCCTCCGAGGTCACCCGACCTCAACCCCTTGGACTTTTTCTTATGGGGGCATTTAAAGACTCTAGTTTATTCCACGCCAGTGGATACCTTGGAAGACCTGAAGGAAAGAATTTTAAATGGTGTTGAGAGTATCCGTCATACACCAGGTATTTTTAGAAGAGTAAGGAGTTCAATGAAAAGACGCCTCAATGCATGCATCACCAATCGGGGCGGACATTTTGAACAGTTCCTTTAGTGTACATACAGTATGTGTACTAGTGTTAAACAAGCAAATCGTTAGAGTTTAAGATGACAGTATTATTATTGTAGTGAATAAAAATTTATTTTACTAGATTTATGTTTTATTTCCTAAATAAAATTTAATTTCAGCATCAAGAACTTTAAATGATGGAATAAAAGAAGAGTAAAAATAATGATTAAGATGTGCCTTTTTATTAATTACGTGATGAATGTGAGGAATGACCTGTAAATTACTTAATATTTACAAATTTTAAACTAAAAACATAAAATTTAGCTAAAAGAACCAGAAAATTTGCATAAGGTCATTTTCAAATAATTGCGATCAGTGAGTTAACATTTAAGATATTGAAAATCAAAATGTGTCCTTATTTAAATAATGCAATTTTGCAACTTTTTGGTCTCTTGTAAATTTGTTGTAAAATTTGCGGATTTTGAGATATTAAGACTTAAAAATTTGAAATGGCCGCCATTTTTAAATGGTACAAAGTAGAAACTTGATACTATATTAAAAAGTGGTTCTTATTACACATAATAAATGTATCAAGTTTGAAGTTGATAGCTTAAAAGGTTTAAAAAATATGAGAAATTAAGTAAAAAAACACATACAGACAGATAGACGGAAAACGAAGCGTTTTTGGACCTACCTTTATAAGAACTATTTTCTTATTTTTTATATAAGGAATCATATCCCAAAGTTTTGGAACGTTTTTTTTAAACACCCTGTATATAAAGATTTTACTCAGCATGTACCTAAAGAGTAAAAAGAATCAGACGAGGCAGAGTATTGGAGCAATACGGTTAGGGGCTATGGCCCCTTCAAGCCACTAGTTACTTAATAATACAGTATAATCTCAATAGTCTGATATTCACTAAATCAACATGTTTGGTAATCCGACAAGGCTGCATCATTGTTTTAATGGTTTTAATATAGTAAAGTCCCATTTGTTGAATCAAGAGTATACTGTACTACTAAAAATGAAGAATTTTATGACCTAGGTATTAACGATTACAATTTGTTTACCTTTTCCTTTAGTAGCGAACCGGAATATGTTCGAGGGGCGGCTCCAGCCGAACCGGTTTCTAGAGAGGACAGCAACCTCGTAGACCGTGGAGCCATGGAGCCCCGGGACAGTGTAGGACTGGGAGTGGATCGGGCCAGGGGAGGAGGAGTCTGCCGGGACGATCAGCTCTACCCAGTCCGTCTGCTCTGACGAACTCTGCAACGTGTTACGCTGTGCAGTATTGATGACATTACGTGATTCATGAGGAGGTCAAACTGACTGTTGCATTAACGTTTATTCCATGACAATGAGATATCTGAATTTATATAATTTTATAGGGAATTCTTTTAACCAGATAAGGTAGGGCTGAGTCCTATCTTCGCCTTCCTGGTGAGGTACGGCACACTAAGAATAAGAGTTTCAATACAGCATCTACCTATCAGATAGATATTAGCACTTTCAACATCTCAATAACTGATTGACATTGAGCAATAATTATAAAATACTGACCTGTGTTTTTTTTAGCTGAAGCCAATATGATGCAACCTCAAATTAAATTTTTTTAAATAAAATATTCAAAAATTCCATTTTTGGGATACAAAATTCCCTTTTTGATGAGAAAATCTGTCGGACTCAAAGTTATAATTGTTGCTTTAAAGTTTTCTACAACATTTTGTCCAAAGATAGGACCTTTTTCACAAAAATGATCATGCACGCGGACACGTATACATAAATATAAATATGAATGTTGATAAATGTTGCTTTGTTTTTGAACAGACAATATGTTACGCTACCTGGTGTTTCCTGAAGAGCAGCTTGTACTCAACGATGGGTGAGTAGCTCTCCACCTCCCATATGAGGGTGTAGTTGTGAGTGTTCGATTGCCTTGGTCCCCTCTTGAACTCCGCAGGATTCGCCACTCCTGTAAATTACTTCAAATTATTTCCGGTTTCATTCTAAAAACTGTCTAAGTAATATTTGTATTTAAAATTATAATTATTTATGATGGCCAAAAGTCATAACAAATCAGAATTCAAGTTTATCCATTAAATGTAGTACCGTAACTTTTATCTGAAATTGTAAAATTATTAATATCTGTTTTATTTCTGTGTGATAAAACTATAAGTCCTCCAGTTTTCAGTAGTAGAAATGAGATCTTCCTCAATTATGCGGCTGTATGTACAAAGATGACATGACACTAAACATCCATTAGGGCAGTTTCTAATCCTAACCAGGAGGGAGGACTTTAAGAGGAGGGTGTATTTTGCACTCAAGCCTTAACAAAAATAACAAAATAAGGCATGGTAAAGTGAATAGACAACAGAAGTTGGGCAATATATGACCAACAAAATATACACCAATATCAAATTTCCAGATTGTTCTGTAGTTGTTTTGTGACCTATAAGTACAATAAACTATACAAAAAGCCTAATAAAGTGAAATAAAATTGTTATAAATATGATGCTATATGGCACGGAATAATCCATTACAGTTAGTTGAAGATGTCTCACTCTAAATGATATACTCGCCGACCTGCCAACATCACTGCTGCTGGCTGGGGTACCCTTTGAATATAACATTCGTCTGCTAAGAAATACTGTATATGCTTCTTATAATACACAGTAGGGCCTAGTTTTTGTACTTAAGATTTTAGCGAATTTCCCCTATAGGGAAGAAGCTATTACCGTAGGTGGCATGGTAAGACTTAAGCCCGAGACCATGATAACTTTTTGTTTTGAAGCCCCCAAGTGCCCAAAACACCATTCGTTCAAATTTATATAAATATGTATGTATATATATATATATATATATGTATATATTTGTGTGTGTGGGTCCGTTACCTCGATAACTTTTGAAAAAATACCCGAATTTCGTTTAAATCTGGCACAAATGTGAGGAGTAACAATTTTGACTTTAAGTTCAAAAACCAGAACGATAGGACCATTGGGAAGGGGGTTTTATGGGGGTTTATTATTTTCAAAAAATCAGTTTTTCACAATTTTTACCCACAAATTAAAAAAAACCACTTAATTTGAGTTATAGCCATTTTATAGAGCTTAAAAAACAAATAATTTAGTACTTTGAATCATTAACCTAGAATAAGTGGTTGCGAAGAAAATCCAAAATACGTACACATAAAATCTTCTGTGTTAATCTTATGGGAAAAAGGCTTTTAGCTTTTCCTCATTTAATTTTAAATGTTAATCTTACATTTGCTTTTGCCAATCAGTTCAGCTTTTCAAAACAATCATTTTGGTGTTTAAATTGTGATTCTATGTCCAACCGTTGCAGAGATATTTAAAGTGTTAAACACAGTACGTTGTCCAATGTTATCCTTATGGAGAATAATTACAATTTGATATCTCTAGTGTTTATGAATGTATATTGATGAAGCTTGTATGTGGCATCACCTTAGTACTGTATATTGATATTTGCACAAACAATTTTTTTTGTCAATTTTCGCCGTAGCAGCAAACCTGTATACTCAGCCCTAATGTTATTCTTAGATAAGTAAAGTTTTATATATCCCTTAATTATGAACATAAACTAATAAAACTTGGTCTGCACCTTCAACTAGTTAAGTTATATTGATAATTGTATAAAACACATATTTTTTGTTCCTTGTTACAGCAAACCTGCTTACTCAGCTTTCAATGTTATTCTTATAGAGAATAAATCAAATGCTATATATCACTTGTTTATTCGTGTATTTTTATGAAACTTGGTAAGTAGGTGAATGTGGTTATGAGAAACATATAGATGCATTGGAAATTCGCTGAGTAAGCAGGTTCGCTGCGACAGGGGTATTCTATTCTATATTCTAAATTCTATTCTATATTTAAATTTGCAAGAACCATCCCCATCAGAAGGCTTAACTAACGGAAATTACAATCAATATGGGAAAAATGTGGTACCTGACAGGTGGATGCTCTGCTGAGCGCGGCCAAACATGTTGGTAGCCCTGCAGGTGAAGAACCCAAGGTCGCCAACCGTCACTCTCTTGATGATCAGCTTGTGTTTCTCGCCCTCTCTGTAGGTCATGATACGGCCGTCGCCCAGCTCCACAGCCTTGTCATCGTGGAACCACTCCACCTGAATACTTGTGTGGTGTCAGCTACAATATCTCTCAAATTCTCATGTAACCCTCAGCTATGATCTTTGTTAAGTTTCATCAAGTCACAATTGTACTTCTACAACATTTGATCGGGGAAGAAATGATAAGTCAGCAAGTTTTCTACAAAGTGGAAAACTTGTTTTTACAACAAAAAACTACAACATTACTGGGAGTCCTACAAGTAGTGTTGTCCCACAACCTACACTGAGCAACACTCAGTGTTGTTGTGTAGCCTTACAGCCAGTAAGTACATTGGCGCAGCCTCTATCTTTCTTTCTAGTGATGAAGACATAGATAGTGTAGAAATATTAAAATTATTATCCTATATATTAATATGCTAGGGGTTTTTTTCACAGTCATAACTCGATAACGGCTGGACGGATTTTAACATTTCAGGTCTCAAATTAAAGTTATTTCTATGTAGATTTGCCAATACGTCTCATAACTTTAAGAAAGGACATCACTTAAATACATTAAAGGGTTGAATTTTTGGAACAGTGGGGCTATAAGACGGCGGAAGTCTAAACTACATGTTGATTGAAAGTACGTTATCCGCATTATTCTCAGATGTTATCATCCATTTTAATATCAGATGTTTTGTTATGTTTGTTTACAACTGAAGTAAACTTTCGTTGGGTACAAACTCTCTTGATACGAGCAACAGGACAACTAGATATTATTATTATTTCACAACATGTCCTCAGTTTATTCTAAACTTGTTGACACTCCCAATAATCTCTTCTCCAATTAATTCAAACACTTAGGTTCTTATTGTGCTTTTAACATAAATTAATAGCTATGTTACATAAGCTAAACTACACCACAACATTTTGGGAAAACAGTTCATCTGAATCCATCAACCCCATATTTTAATTAAATGTCTTGGCATGAAAATCTAAAGAATAAACGGTATCAGGAAACTGGCACATACTTTCTCCCTTTTAGCCCAACTTTAATGAATAAATTACTTTTTATTTACTAAATATAGAATACAAAGCACGGTCAAATGTACGGAAAATCTTGTAAACAAGTTGTTTTCAAAAACATCCACCCAAATCCCTGTTTTGTAGGCACTACAGAATCCATCTCTATACATGTGGTTTTAAGAGGGGAAATATCCCTAATTCCCCCCTCAGGGTTATTAAGGGGCAACATATTTCGCATTTCCACTGTTGGTTAGTGCTAACTTGACAAGAATATCAAGTTTGAACAAAATTGATCAGTAAATAAGAGAGAAGTAGTAATTTTTGTATTCCCCATAAGGATAACATTGGACAACGTACTGCGTTTACCGCAAAATGAAAATTTAAATTTTCTTCGCAACCAGCAATCGTAGAATAATAATTCAAAATACAAATTTATTTAGTGAGCTCTTTTTAATGGTGAATAGTAATATTTTTTTATATGAATTTTTTTAATGAAAAATATTAAAAAAAACTAAATTTTTGATGTTTTAAGTCCTGTAATTTCTGAACCCGAATTTTTACAGGAATGCGGGTAGTGTCATTTTGTTGGAAACGTAAAGATCTACAAACCACTAAAGTTTAATTAAAATCTTTAGAGCCGATTTTGAGAAATTAGGATTTTTCATGTTTTTTAGCGGTTTTTGGGGGATAATTACCCTTACAAATAAATACTCCCGTCGCAGAAAAACTGCATACTCAGTGAGTTTCCAATGGAGATATAAATGACTTAATACTTCATAAAGCCACTTACCAAGTTTCATAAAAATATATTCACAAATAAGCAATATATACAATTTTAATTATTCTCCATAAGAATAACATTGAAGCTAATTACGCTGGTTTGCTGCATCAAGGTACACAAAAAATGGGTTTTTATACTAATATCAATATAACTCAACTAGGTGAAGTCATATACCAGTTTTTATTCATTTATGTTTATAATTAAGGGAAACATAGCATTTAGTCATTATCCATAAGAATAACATGGGGCTGAGTATGCAGGTTTGCTGATACAGAAGCCTTTGGCAAAAATTATTATTTTGAGCAAATATGAACAGACCACAACCAGATGAAGCCGTATACCAAGTTTCGTCAGTATACGTTCATAAATAGGCGAGATATAAAATTGTTCTTTTCCTCCATAAGAATAACATTAGTCAATGTACTGTCTTTAGCACTTTCAATATCTTGGGAACCAATTGACGGTAACAAATTGTGTGTTTTTTTAAGCTGAATCCAATGGTAAAAACTTAAATTTGACAATTTCAAAAATTATATGTAAAAAATTCAAAAAACCTATTTTTGGGGTACAAAACCCCCCCAAAATACCCCTTCGGATAGAGCGATCTGGCTGGTTTTTGAACATAAAGTCATAAATGTTGCTTTACACGTTTATACCAAATTTCATCAAAATCGGATCATTTTTACGAGAGTTATCGTGCTCACGGACACACACACACACACACACATATATATATATATATATACAGTTTCGAACGAATGGTGTTTTTGGGGCCTGGGGACCTCAAAACTGAAAGTTATCATGGTCCCGGGCCTAGGTCTTACCATGCCGACTACGGTAATAGCTTCTTCCCTATAGGGTAAATTCGCTAAAAATTAAAAAAATTAAAAAACCTGGAGATATCGTGGATTACTACATAGAAAACAAATTTCATCAAAATCGGTCCACTGGTGTCGTCTCTAGCTCTGTACACATCCATACATACAGATAGACAGATAGACAGTCAGACACACACACAACACGTAAAAATAACTTTTTTGGATTCAGGGAGCACCAAAAGGAATATTTTCACTAACAACTCAAATTTGAAAATTTTTACAAAAACAATAGTTTCTCCATATACTATGTATAAGGGAGAGAAAGTAGCCCATCTTGATATTGTGTGGAGAATTTCTTGATTTCACCTCTTGTTTAATCAACATGTGTAGCAAATGTTCAAATGGAGTGATCGAATGTGAGTGTATTTGAAAACACTTCTTCTTTTAAGTGCATAAACTCTCAGTAATGGGTTGAATTTAAATGATTATGAGTCGATCAACTATATTTTTAATTGAATTCACATTTTTTTAAATGACTCGCACTGAAGACAAATGACTTGATTTTACCACAGAGGTCTCAGCTCCTCTGATAGAAACATAAGTCTATAAGCTAATGTGTGTAAGACTGCCTTGCTTGCTTTTTAGTATGTAGTAACAATGTAAATGTAACCGCTACTTTAATCCAACTGTCTAAACGTAATGCCAAATGAAATCGTGATGAGAGTCTCTGCTTACTTTAGCTTCGGGGTCGGCGTGAACTGAGCAGCTGATCTCAGCTCGTTCTCCGGGAGAGGTGTGAACCCAGAGGCGCTCCGCCCCCACCTCTGGACGGTCTACGATCCAACGAATCAAACAAGGGAAAATTCAGTCTTACACTGACACTGAAATATTAAAATATGAAATAATATTCGCAAATAGACGTTAAGACCTCTTAAGTGAGAGAAGACATTCTTTCATAAACTGTAATATTATTTTTAAAATATTGAGGTATACTGATGTTATTAAGCAAGCAGTACAAAAAACTAAACTTTTGTTCCCTTTGTTCTTCCTCATAAAGATGTGATTAACCTAGCTGTTGGATCCTGTCGCGGAATGGTTGTAGCGGAGCCATTTTTCAGCAATGCCCATGGCGCGCAAGCATTTTTCTTTTACTTGGGCACATACTATCAACTTAAATGCCGCTGAACTTTGTTTTGCTTTTTGATTCTTGGCAGCTCTGTTACAGTATTTTGACTTGTAACAGCTGTTGTTTTTTGCCTTTTGTAACTGTTTGTATGTTTCTTTTTTACAACATTCTATATGAAATACTGTATACAATTTAGTAAGTATAGGATATTGTGATAAAATAAGTAATGGATATAAACAGTTTAGTCCCAATATCTGGGTTGCTAGAAGGGCCACGGGAAACAAAACTCGGGATCCAACAAGTTAATGATGAACATGTGTGTTCAACAGAGAATGCTTATTTGTAGCCGTTGCATATCCATAAATAAAATTAATTTAAAAAGCACAAACTATTGTGTCACATTAAACTAACAATGTGTTACATAGCTTACATAAAACTTTGAGTTTGATGTTGGCAGCGGCTGAGTCGCCGACGCCGTTGGTTGCTGTGCATTGGTAGTTGCCGGACATCTTGCGATCAGTCGCCGTGAACCTCAGGGTTGCCCTGTTGTTGATCAGTTCCATGTCCTTCCCCTGAGCAGTGAATCATGTATCAGTTTGATTTTATTGCCTAAAAGGAACTGGAATATACCCTTTTATTATTTTATGTGATTCCAAACTTCTTTTGGAAAGAGTTAACTTAGGTGAAATCTCACCACTAGGTGCCTCAGGACTGGGGTATAAGAATCTTTGCCCGAGTTAGGCGCTGAATAACCAACAATCTTACTTCAACTTATCTTTTTTATAGCCAAATAAGGATCCAAGTGACCAGAGAATAAATATTTAATTGGTAAATTACAGTGCAACTTGATTTAGATTTGTTTCTCGTATAAAATATTTAAATATTTTTTCGCTACTTATTAATATGGCATTGCAAAATTCTGCTTTCTACTATGCAGCTCACCTTGAAGGACCATGTGACTATGGGGATAGGAACTCCAGACACGATACACCCCATTACAACTTCCTGCCCCAGCTCCACCTCCAGGATACCTCCCTCAGGCATCGTCTTGATGTGCGGTGGAACTGTGAAGAAAGAAATGCATAACTGAATAAGACAGAATCAATATTTTTGATTTTTATTGGAAACTTTTTGTAGAATGTTTCTGTTAGGGATTAGAAAAACCTGAAAGAGCTAAAGACTCAACTGGGATTTTGTGCAGGTCAGTGGAAAGAAGGGTCAGCTAGGATGGAAGTGGGGTAGCATAAGGCAGCCATTTAAATTTTGGCAAGGCAAACTCTTGTGAGAGCTGCTCATCAGCCCTCAAACAGGTGGTCTGCCCTACCCTTGTAGGACAACCGACAGTATCAATGTTCAGCTAGGACCAAAGTGAACGGGAGTCTTATCATAACCAAGCCATTTGGAATGTGACTAACCCACATTCCATGACATTTTACTATTGCTTTACAAAATGGAGACCTTCAATATATAGATGAGTCCGAAAGTTATCCTGAAACATTAAATAGTAGGACTATGTGACAGAGTTGGTCCTCTTCTACAGATTTAGGGAGGCTTTTATATTGTTGGAAGCTCATGGGAGCGTATTTAGAGTTTGACATTTTTTTAAATCTCTTTCATCCAGTTTCTAATTGGGCTGCTGAATAAGTGACTTTCTTACAGATCTTGTGCAGGATGTATGCAACAAATGAAGACAGTTTTCAATAGCTTTGATTGGACCATATGGAGCAAGAAATGGTGGTGGGACCAGTAAATATCATCTTAACATACAGTTTGTTGAGTATGTCTTGAACAATTCTCTTATAAAGTAGCTTATTCATTGGTCCAACTAAAATGATAAAACTACTAGGGCCTATCTCAAATCCTAGTAACACAGAAAGAGCCATATTTGTACTTAAATAAGGCGAGCCAGGTAATTGAACTGTAAAGATAAATTTATTTAAAAAGCACATTCAAATTACATATTATATGCATAACTGCTTCTTCTAATTATTTCTTTGAGAATCAAACCTAAAATAAAAAAGATTATATATATACATAATATATTTACATACCCATGACCTCTATAGCATGTGCTTGATTTATGGGATTCCAAGGGTCTGGTCGCACTACCTGCAACAATATTATTATTGAACATTGGAATAAAACATGGGTCTCTTAGAAGAAGATTAAGCTGACAACCAAAATGATAATTAATTTTGTTTATTAATCATGATAAATCATCATTGTATAAAAATCAACAGTAATCAATAAAACTCAAAAATGTTACTCACACACAGGTCTGCAGAGTTGTCTTGATAAATTTGAATAAATTATTAAGATTTTAATATATAAACCTGAAAGTGTGATTCAGAATGAAATTCATCTGACAGTGTGAAATTCAGGAAATTTCATCTTGTAGTTGGTTTAGACCAACGAGGTTAATACCTATAGAGATCTGGTCTGGGGTAGTCAATAGTCAATAGTCAAACATGCTTTATTCAATGAGTACATGCATTGTACAGAATGGAGTCAATCATATATACATACATATTGTAGCAAAACATAATTTACAAATCTACCTTAACTTCCTTATCAAATCAAATAACTATTATTCACACACAAAACATTCGTCCAATGAATAGAGTGGTTTAGTTAACATGTATTCCTTTAGTTTCTTTTTAAATTTAACATTGTCATTAATTTTTTTTATTTCAGCGGGCAGAAAGTTAAAATATTTTATACCAGCATAACTAGGCTTTTTTCAAATATTTTCCGTTTATGCTTGCAATAAGAAATCTCATTCCTATGTCTAGTATCAATCTTATGGTAATCACCCAGAGTACTCAGGCTACTAACATTACCTTTTATCCATAAAATTAGCTCAAAAATGTACAAACTAAATACTGTCAGTATACCTAACTCTGGGAAAAGGTGTTTGGTTGAATCTGACAATCCCATCTTTAGTATAATTCTTATTGCCCTTTTTTGGATCGTCAAAATCCTGCACAAATTTTTGTTTGAGGTACTGCCATACAAAATGATTCCAAAGGAGATGTGTGATTGAATTAGGGAAAAATAAACTGATTTTAAAGAAATTGTTCTCAGGACAGAAAATGCATGTCTTGTAAATTTAGATCGGCTGAAAAGATTCCATTTCACGAGGCATGGCCTACACTTAAATGACAAAGGCAAAACAAAAGCTGCACAGCTTATAATCAATGCGATTAACTGGAAATGTAAACAAAATGTGGGGGACGAGTACAAAAATGACAATTCAAACCAAATAAATTGCGAACAGGATAACAATGGAAGACCAGAGGCTACGGCTACCCAGGAACCCACAACATTGCTACACACTTCTTTAAATTCAACAATGGATGTCATCCAACTACAGGAGGAATGCGTTCTACCCAGTGCTTTGGCAGTTAACACTCCTACATATGCAGCCAGCCTACAACTTGACGACAGCTCATCAACATCTGCAGGCAACCTACAACTTGATGACAGCACATCATCCACTGTCAGCTCCCACTCATCCAGGCGGTGTAGTGAAAGTGGTGATAGTGTAAAAAATGTCTCTTCTAGTGATGTGGAAAGTGCTGATTTTGTAAATAGTTTTAGTAATAGTATAGATTACTTAAGTTTAAACAGTAACCATTTTTTAAAAAAACCAATGCCCAATTTGATAGCACGATAAAAAATTTTAATTTTAAACAAATATGTAATAATGATAGGCCTAGTATAATTCATTGGAATATACAAGGTTTGAACAAAAAACTTAATGAACTTGAAATTCTTTTAAATGAGTTTAACAGTATGATTAAAATAGTCTGTCTGAATGAGCATCGTATAAGTAAAAGTAATAAGACGATTCTTAATAAAATAACAAACTTTGAATTAGCTGATGGGTTCTTTAGAGAAGCATCTGAAGGAGGATCATGTATACTGATACATAAATCTTTGGATTATAGTACAAGACCTGAATTAAATATTTTTAATGAAGAGCTTTTGTTTGAGATATCATGTATTGAGGTGAAAAAATTAAATTTATTGATTGTATCATTATATAGAATACCAGGCTATAGGCAAACTCAATTATTTTTGGAAAAATTCAAAAAGTTTTTATTTCATTTGAAAAAAGAGTGTGTTCACAAAAAAATTGCAATCCTGGCCGATTTTAACATTAACATTTTAGAAAAATCCAAATTTTCTGAAAATTTCTTTGGCATTTTGGAACAAAATGGTTATAACCTTAACTGCTTTACTCCAACAAGAATAACAACCCATTCTAAAACTTGCATTGATAATGTTGCAACCAATATGTTATTTGGACCAGTAAATCTAAGCAACATACAGCATGACTTATCAGATTATAATTTTTTAGTTGCACCCCTACCTTTAAGTACTAATATAAATAAAAATATTACCATAACCAAAAGATGTTTTCCAGTACAAAAGAATGAACAATTTTTATCAATTTTAAGTAGTGGGTTAAACAACTTTTTAGTTAAAGAAAGCTTAAATGAAAGCTACAGTATTTTTTTGAGAATATTTATTCAATGTATGGATGAAATATTCCCACAAAAACAAATTAAAGTATCTCAAAATAGAAAATCAAACTGGATAACTCCTGAAATTAAGAACTTATCTCAAACCAAAAGACATTTGCATAACTTGGCAAAACACAGCCAAGATGAAAATTTGTTGGACTACGTAAAACAATTTAAAAAGAATTTTAAGTCAATTGTAAATAAAGCAAAGAAAAATGCTAATAACAAATATATAAAAAATTCAGAAAATAAAGTAAATGCAACTTGGCAAGTTGTAAAAAATGAATTAGGTTTAAGACAGGATGTGGGTAAGAATAGGTCAAAACTTGTTTTAAAAAATGAATCTATTGAAAATCCATCAAAGATTGCTAGTTTCTTTAATGAGTACTTTAGTAACATAACTAACATTCTTAATGTGCCTATGGTATCCAATATTACAACAAAATTGAATTCTAACAATAGTACCTTCTCTCTTCAAACCCTGAATTACGTTAGCACAAATGAAGTAAAAAGTTTAATCTCGGGTCTTAAAAATTCATGTTCAGTTGGATGGGATGAAATTCCTACTAAGTTACTTAAGTTAAGTGTTGACGTTATAGCTCCTGTTTTATGCAAACTAATAAATAAGTCATTTATGAGTGGAATATTCCCAGACAAATTAAAATTATCTGAAATAAAACCAATTTACAAACATGGTCAGAAGACAGACATAGCTAATTATCGCCCAATCTCTGTTCTTAGTAATATATCAAAAATTTTTGAGAGGGCCATTCATAGTAGAATAAATCAATATTTAGAACAAAACGAACTGTTAAAATCCTCCCAGTATGGATTTAGGAAGCAAAAAAGTACACAGACAGCTCTAGTTGATTTTGTTAATGAAATTTCTGAAGCCTTGGATGGGTCACAGCATACTTCTGGTATATTTTGTGATCTATCCAGGGCATTTGATTGTGTTAATCATAGCCTTCTTTTAAATAAAATTAATTCATTTGGAATAAAAGGATGTGTGCTCAAATTACTCCATTCTTATCTTAGTGACCGAAAGCAGCGTACAGTAGTTGCACATGATTATAAGAAATTTAAATCAAATTGGGTCAATGTAACTTCTGGCGTTCCGCAGGGGTCCATCTTAGGCCCCTTACTTTTTATCATGTTTATAAATGACATAGAAATATCTTCTAAATTATTTTTATATGCCGATGACACTACAGCATTGGTGAAGAATAGTAACTTTGATGACATGGTCATAGCGGTTGAAAGAACTTACTCGGAATTAAGAACATGGTTTTCCAAAAATGGTCTGTTATTAAACAATTCAAAAAGCAATTTGGTCTACTTTAAGCCTTCAAACCATAACTTCCACTTATGGAAACAATCTGAAAGAATAACTCGCACAGAATCTCACAAATTTCTCGGAGTAATATTTGACCAAAATTTAAAATGGGAAAAACATATCAGTTATTTAACTAACAAACTAAATAGCTTCCGCTATGCATTATATATTCTCATACAGTCAACATCCCTAGAAACTTGTAAAACTGTTTATTATTCTTACATTGAATCTGTCCTTAGATATGGTATTTTATTATGGGGATCACATAAAAAATCTGAAAAAATATTCATAGCCCAAAAGTTTATTATTAGAACCATTTCAAAAAAAAGCAAAAAAACTAGCTGTAAATCACTTTTCAAAAATTTACAGTTTTTAACATTACCAGGCTTATATATTTATGAACTAATCAAATTAATCACAGAACGTCCAGATTTATTAGAGGAGCACAAATTTAAGCACAATCACAACACAAGAAAAAATTCAAAATTTGTCTTTCCTCAACATAACTTAACTTTATTTGAAAAGAGTCCACTGTATATGGGAATAAAAGTTTTTAATAAACTTCTTAATTCCATAAATCAACTGAGCAAAAGAGTTTTTCTTAAAAAAGTTAAAGATATTTTAATTGACAAAGTTTATTATTCAGTTGAGGAATTTTTTGAAGACAGCAGCTGGGAGAGTTTATTGTAGTGTTTTATATTGTTAACATTTTAGTTAGTTAAGATTACATGTATAGTTTTATTTTGACATATTTAACAATGACACTGTCACCTGTTATATTTCTGTATTAATCAGAAAATTTGTTAACGTTTGTTGTGACAATAAAGATGACTTGACTTGACTTGACTTTAAATCGCAAATTGATGATAATTTTTTAAGGGCAAACAAACCAGATGCCAGCTTATTACATATCTGGTCCACATGGAAGTCCTAATTAAGATGCTTATCTACTATTAGACCTAAACATTTTGATTCACCTTGTTTATCGAGAACATAATCATTAATTACTGTATTAGTATCTGGGGTAGTACTGTTATTTTGTTTTAAGGAAAATTCAACATATTTGGTTTTGTTAGTGTTGAGCAAAAGATTTTTATCTGCCAAAAACTGTTGGACTACTGTTAGTTCACAAAAACTAGATACTTCAATTTTATTATAATTTTGTCCAGACACTTTTAAATTGATATCATTCGCATATAAAGTTATTTTGTCGAATTGAGCTAATTTTGGCAAACCTTGAATATAACACAGAAACAACAGCGGTCCTAATATAGAACCCTGGGGAATTCCAAACTTTACAGAACCTACTTGCGAACGGATCGGCATTAACTGATTGTAGTCATTCAAAAAATCTATCTCTACAAAGCTCTTTCTATTAATTAGATAGGACCTAAACCATGAGAGTGTTATGCTTTTAACTCCCAACTTGAAAAGGGTTTTGAGTAATTCAGTGTGGCAGACACTATCAAAGGCTTTGGTTAGGTCCATGAACACCCCTACTGCTTTTTCCCTCAGAGAGAGAGAGGGTGAAGCCTATATGCTGACCGCTATTTCCCTCAGGTAACTAATCATATCCTCCAATCCTTTCTTTGGGAACGAGGAATTGGCTAACCATGGAACTCGCTATCCCATGGTAAAATCACCTATTTTGTTAAGTGTTTCTTGTCGGAACTCACTAATTTTGTCAATCTCAGGAATTTCCTAACCCTGAAATCCGCTAACCCTGTTTGTCAGCTGACTGTCATATAACTTATGAAGAAAGGATTTGATGGGTTACCCCATTGGTTGCCATGGTAGCAGAGTTGATGGGGGCTATACTTTTTTACCCCCGACAAGAGCTCTGCTCTAGATATCTTAACCTCGTTGTTGTAGACCGTCTAGTATGGAATGTGAGGCCCACCTGACAGGTGTAGTCGCCAGTGTCCGAGTCCTTGAGGTCTGCCACCTCCAGCGTCTGGTTGGGGAACACTCGCATGTTGGGCAGCGGAGTGACCGCGGGATCGTTGGTGTCCCATAGCAGCAGCCCGTCCTTCCACCACCGGATACTGCTGCCCCCTGTGGGCCGAGAGAGTCAGCTGGTAGTAACTTTGACCACGGTTATAGAGAATAATGTCCTGTGACAATGGTAGGCTATTTGTTGATGAAGGAAATTTTAAAAATATTATAGAAACTAGTCGGAATCCCGTTCTCCCCATGGGAAGATGTGGTCCCCATGGAACCTTGCAGAGTGAGTTTTTTCTCACTTGATTGTAAATTTACATTTAATTTTTATAATAATCTTCATTTACTTTTACTTACAGTACTTTTTTCATTTTGTTAACTTTTTCCCTAAATGTTTCTCTTGACTAACAACTTCTTTGGTACGACACATTTATTTAACTTTCTCCCTAGCTTATTATTTTGAGTCCTTATCAGCTCTGATATCAATTTGTACTCACGCACAGGCCAAGTGCCTTGTGATTATATTTACTGTAAACATAAATGTTTAGTCTTGTATTAAAATTTGTAGAAGGAACACTATTTTATGAGTTTGTTAAAATTTGTATTTGATTTTTGAAGGTAAACAAAGATTAGATTGATACCATATGAGTCATTTGATAAGTTGTTTTAAACATGTCTTCTTCAAGTTGAAGATGGACCATTTACAGTGTACAATGTAAAACGTTATTTTTAAAATATATATTTTGTGTGTCCTTATAGCATATACAGTGAAGTGGACATACCCAAGTTTTCTACGTAGCACGGCAGTAACACTGTATCGTGAAGAGATGTTTTGATTGTAGTCGGCATACTCTTGAACACAGGCACCTCCACACTTCCGCAGAGTAAAACTGAAACATAATACATCGGTACAGGAGAGTAGTGTAAGCAGGTACCATTACATGTTGTTGTCATGAAAAAATAATTTGTTTTTGCAGCTCTATAAGAAACAAATAATCATACACTTTTGACGAGTATTGAGGAACCTTGATTTTGAGAATTTTATAGACTGGACTGTCAGGATTGAAAAAAAAGTTTTAAGCCCTCTCTCATAATTCTAGCACAAATGGTTACTAAGCTATTAAAGAAAATATATATAGACTAAACACTGTACGTTGCCTAATGGGGGTTTTACATTAGTAAAGCCTGTTATTCATATGTTGGTGTATTTTTATCAACCCAAGTATCGTCACGCATACTTTCAATCCGACTGGACCTTCTCCTAACCTTATAATGTGCAACATTGTATTCCCAGCATAGCAGGTAAATGGAATCAGGATAATCAGAACAGCCACAAAAAAATCAGATTTTAATCTTGGATGTTTTAACACTGATTTTGATTTGAAGTTTTTTATGTTGGAATTCACTTCCTTCACATCAGCATGCTGGAACGAACAAACTCGTTTGCTCTTTACATCCATACCAAAACCCCAGTCTCACAGACTCCGTCTCAAATTCAATAATTTATATTCTGGTGATCAGACTTTCTTTAGTTATCTACTTCCCATTAATTAATACTTTGCCTATTTAACTTTCAGTCCATTGTTCAATATAGTCTGGTATTATGGGCGAACTGCGGGAGGATTTATGATATTCATCTTTTACAAAAGAAAGCAATGAGAGTTTTGACAAAATCTAGCCTGAGAGCACATTATATTAAGATCATTTATTTAAGGAGTTAAATAACTTGACTTTCATTAATTTATATATCTTAGAAATGTTTCAATATACTGTAAATAAACTGCCTAATTTGACCTTAAGAAAATTAATAATTCACTCCCACAACACTATAGCAATATACTGCAGATGCTCTTGATTATGACTTATGAAAGTTAGGTAGACTCTTGACTGTCACTGTGCTCTAGGATTAAGAGTGTACACCAAAATTAGTTTTAGAGTCAAAGGTACACCTTTGAGATTTTTTAATAAATTTTATTTATGGTTTAAAAACCCCTTTTGGTTGTTTGGGACCTTTATTTGATTGTTTGGGTGTATTTTTTGCCCTCAAGGGCCTGTGATATATTATTTTGTAACTAATGATACAGTATTTATTTACCCAATTGTTATTTTCTGTGTTAATCTTTTGAATAGTTTTACTTAGCCTAATTTGTATTATTTTTTCAAATGTTAATTGATGTTTGTTTGAAAAAATTCATTTGATTTTTTTGTTTTAACTTAGTTTTACATGGTACATTTATTACATGTATTACCAACCGATTAGTTTACTTACGAATTACATTAAAATTATCTATAAAGCTCCATTATATATACTGTAAATGTTATCATTAGGCCTAGTTACTTTTTTGTAATTATTACTTGGTATATTGAGCATGACTATGACTTTGCCCATTATACGAACCATTTGAATTGAACGGAAATGAAAATTGATTTGATTTGATTTGATCTAGTGGGAGAAGCAGGTAGAAACTCAATATTTTACGTGACTGGAGCCCCCTCTTAATTAGTTTTGGCATAGTCCGGAAGTGAGAGAAACACAGACAAATACAAAAGCCACTGACACGGTCGCATCTGCGTCGTATCTTGCCCAGCGGAGCAAAATTATCTGCTGTCCAACCAATTGGCCAATCAAGACGTACAGAACACGAACCCCGAAACTACATGACGGTCACTAGCTTGTAATTAAGTAATTGTCATCGATGAACTGCCGTGTCCAAATTTGAAACTAACAGGATCTGAAACAGCTGTTTAATGGCAATAGACACGAGACAATTACGGGAATAGCAGCTGTAGTGAAATAGCTTGTCTTAGTGATCTTTCTATTTATAGGCTCTTCAATATCTGTTATAGGTTATCAGTTTTAAAAGTCTTATCGGAACCTGAAAATCACCTATGATATTAATTAGGGGATTGCCTTAGAGCCTTATTTATAATTGGGAGTGTAATAATGGAGGAATTGTAAAATTAGTATTTACAATTTCATTAGTTGGGAGATTAAGTACTTTAATCGTGTGACGTTAACACCATGTTTTTATAAACTTCAACCATCGACTCTATAAGGTACACATCATGGAAAACATAGAAATTAAATGTAAAATCGAATACAGTATGTTAAGCGTTTTTATAATCAAGCTAGGCTTTTATAGTATTACTTGATCAGAAAATGTTTATCACTAAAATATATTTAATTTGTTAAAAGGCTTAACCAAACCTTTTTTAATTTGTTCCAAAAACTTAATGTTTTAGTTTAGAAGTGAAAGATTAAGAGCAGTAGCCTATGTGTGGTTTTAGCGAATTTCCCCGATAGGGAAGAAGCTATTACCGTAGTCGGCATGGTAAGTCCTAGGCCCGGGACCATGATAACTTTTCGTTTTGAGGTCCCCAGACCCCAAAAACACCATTCGTTCAAAACTGTATATATATACAGTGTGTTTGTGTGTGTGTGTGTGTGTGTGTGTGTGTGTGTGTGTGTGTGTGTGTGTGTGTGTGTGTGTGTGTGTGTGTGTGTGTCCGTGAGCACGATAACTCTCGTAAAGATTATCCGATTTTGATGGAATTTGGCATAAACGTGTAAAGCAACATTTATGACTAAGTTCGAAAACCAGCCAGATCGCTCTTACCGAAGGGGTAATTTATTTTGGGGGGTTTTGTACCCCAAAAAATGGGTTTTTGAATTTGTTATATATCATTTTGGAAATAGTCAAATTTTAGTTTTTACCATTGGATTCAGCTTAAAAAACACACAATTTGGTATTTTGATCATTCCTCTACGTCAATTGGTTACCAAGATATTGAAAGTGCTAAACACAGTACGTTGTCTAATGTTATTCTTATAGAAGAAAACAAATTATATTTCGCTTATTTATGGACGTATACTGACGAAACTTGGTATACGGCTTCATCTGGTTGTGGTCTATTGATATTTGCTCAAAAAACAATTTTCCACTAAAGGCTCCCGTAGCAGCAAACCTGCGTACTCAGTCCCATGTTATTCTTATGGATAATAATTATATGCTATGTCTCCCTTAATTATGGACATAAATGAATAAAAAATTGTATATGACTTCACCTAGATGAGTTATATTGATATTGGTATAAAAACCCATTATTTGTATTCCTTATTGATGCAGCAAACCTGCGTACTCAGCCACAATGTTATTCTTATGGGGAATAATTAAAATTGCATATATTGCTTATTTGTGAATATATTTTTATGAAACTTGGTAAGTGGCTTTATGCAGTATTAAGACAGTTATATCTCCATTGGAAATTCGCTGAGTATGCAGTTTTGCTGCGATGGGGGTATTTACAGTATTGCCCTGTAAAATAAGTTCTAATTTTAGTTAGCACTGCGTTGCATTTTGTCTTTTTAGACAGTATAGTGTGCTTTTGTCATATTTTTGTTGGCAAGGGCCATTAAAAATGTCAGTGGAAAATTGCCGTAATCACTTAAATCTTTGTTTTTCGCAAATGAGCATTATTCAGAATCAACACACAGACAAATCTTGTTTTATTATCATAATACTTCGCTTTAAATTACATCAGATTATAAGGAAGCTAATTTGTATAACATTCTACATAAACGGAAACGGGAGTAATTAAACCCTTACTACCAATTGCCCTCGCGTCAGAAGTTGTTTTATGTCAGGCAGCGTTGCCTGCATGCAGCCAGTTGCAGATTGACCATGCCGTTTACTCAGAACCGCTGACTCAGCGAATTAAAAGGTTAATTAGGGTGAGTGCAAAGGGCTCCAGCATGGTAACTAGACGACACGGTGGTGTCGTTTCTGCCAGCTTGTGCGCTGTGACGTAATGTACTCACTTCTACACTTCGTAATACCACGGGTCGAAGCGTGTGTGACGTCACGACCCACGGCTAATCGACCTCACCGTGTTGTATTATTACAATCCTGGTCCTCATGACTAAAACGATTGGTACAATTCGTCATCTGGTCATGAGACCGTGCGTTCTGTTACAGTATTAGAGAACCCCGCCATTTTTCTGATCAGATTTCAAATGTTGAGGTTTTAAAATATCCCCGATTCTTAGATATATACAAGGTGTTTTAATTTTCAATATTTTTTATACTAGAAAATACATTCACCCTAAAATGTTCGGTTATTAACACGGGTAATTATAGTTTTATCCGTACCATTATAATTTCTTTTATTTTACTGCAATAATTGGAACAGTAAGAAATGCCTTGGTTTAAAATCAA
The DNA here is from genome assembly GCA_963675035.1 of Allygus modestus. Classification (NCBI taxonomy): domain Eukaryota; kingdom Metazoa; phylum Arthropoda; class Insecta; order Hemiptera; family Cicadellidae; genus Allygus; species Allygus modestus. Next base: position 80,630,493 of record OY776112.1, on the reverse strand, counting down.
ACAAAGAACAACAATAACTATGTTACACGTAGAATATAAATAAACATCTACCAAAATGGTAACACAGTCTCAATCTGTAAGACGATCCTGGAGCGAAGCCCGAACTGGTGACGGATCGTAGTGCGAGTTTAATTTTACTACTAGAATATTGAAGAACCCGAAGAGCAATAAAGAGTGATGAATATATGAGATATGATTGTTTTAGCGAATTTACCCTATAGGGAAGAAGCTATTACCGTAGTCGGCATGGTAAGACCTAGGCCCGGGACCATGATAACCTTTCGTTTTGAGGTCCCCAGACCCCATATATATATGTGACCGTGAGCACGACAACTCTTGTAAAAATTATCCGATTTTGATGAAATTTGGTATAAATGTGTAAAGCAACATTTATGACTTTAATTTCGAAAACAAGTTAGATCGCTCTATCGGAAGGGGTATTTTGGGGGGTTTTGTACTCCAAAAATGGGTTTTTTGAATTTTGTACTTATAATTTTGGAAATAGTCAAATTTTAGTAAATTTTACCATTGGATTCAGCTTAAAAAACACACAATTTGGTATTTTGATCATTCCTCTACGTCAATTGGTTACCAAGATATTGAAAGTGCTAAACACAGTACGTTGTCTAATGTTATTCTTATAGAAGAAAACAAATTATATTTCGCTTATTTATGGACGTATACTGACGAAACTTGGTATACGGCTTCATCTGGTTGAGGTCTATTGATATTTGCTCAAAAACAATTTTTCGCTAAAGGCTCCCGTAGCAGCAAACCTGCGTACTCAGTCCCATGTTATTCTTATGGATAATAATTATATGCTATGTCTCCCTTGATTATGAACATAAATGAATAAAAACTGGTATACGTCTTCACCTAGTTGAGTTATATTGATATTAGCATAAAAAACTATTTTTTGGCGTTCCTTGATACAGCAAACCTGCTTACTCAGCCCCAATCTTATTCTTATGGAGAATAATTAAAATTGCATATACAGTATTGCTTATTTGTGCCAGTGCAATTCGCCTGAGCAAGGCTCGCTGCTGGAAGGAGCTGTGCCGGGACGTGGACTCCGATCCATGGGGAAGAGGGTACAAGCTCGTCACGAGAAAGCTCGGGGGGATGGGGGCCAGCAGTGCGTCTATGTCTGCAGGCACGGTCACGGCCATCGTCGATGCTCTAATCCCAAGTCACCCTGTGAGGCGAGAGGAGAGAGTAACGGGGCCGGTGCCTGATGTTCCTTTGTTCACGGAACAGGAGCTCGTGGTAGCGTCGTCTACCATGCACAACAACAGAGCTCCAGGCCCTGATGGCATTCCGGTTGAGGCTCTGAAGGTTGTGGCGGGAAGTCACCCACATCTGCTGCTGCGCATGTTCAACGCGTGTTTGGCGGCGGGTGTGTTTCCGTCACGCTGGAAGACAGCTAGACTGGCGCTCATCAGCAAAGGCAAAGGTGACCCGGAGTCCCCGTCGGCATACAGACCACTCTGTATGTTGGACACGGCGGGTAAACTCTTTGAGAGGTTGCTGAAACCCAAGTTGAGGTCGGCTGTCGAAGCCGCTGGGGACTTGTCCCCCCGGCAGTACGGCTTTCGGAAGGGCCACTCAACCTTGAATGCCGTGGCTGAAGTCCTGGGCGCCGTCCAGTGGGCTGACACGGCCTGCCATCAGGCCAGGCCGATCGTAATGCTGGTCACCCTGGACGTTAAAAACGCTTTTAACTCGGCCCGTTGGGTGGACATGCTCGAGGCGTTGCAGCGGGACTTCAGGGTACCCGACTATCTCTTGGTCGTGGTACAGGACTACCTGAAGGAGTGCAGGCTGCTATATAGCACAGAAGCAGGGGTCCGTTCCAAAGTGGTCACCGCCGGCGCGGCGCAAGGGTCGATCCTTGGCCCTGACCTTTGGAACGTGGCATATGACGGAGTGCTTCGCCTCGAGATGCCACCACAAGTCTATCTCGTGGGCTACGCAGACGATGAAGCCGCAGTCATCACGGCTCGGAATCCGGAGGTGGCCCAGCTTCGCCTCAACCAGGTGATGTTTCGGGTCAACAGATGGATGAGCGGTCATGGACTTGAGCTGGCGGTCGCCAAGACCGAGATCGTCATGCTCACGCGACGGAGAATCCAAACAGTAATCCCTATGACTGTTGGTGACGTGGAGGTCCAGACGAAGACTGCGGCGAAGTATCTGGGAGTGGTGCTCGACCGCCGCCTCACATGGTGCGAGCACATCCAGGCGGTTTGCAATAAGGCGACGAGGGTTGTTCTGTCACTCAGCAGATTGATGGGGAACGTCGGAGGCCCGAGGTCCAGCAAGAGGCGACTTCTCATGTCCACCGTCAACGCCACTCTCCTGTACGGCGCAGAAGTGTGGGCGGGTGCCATGAGAGTCAAAAAACACAGCAAGAGAATTCTATCCGTTCAGCGCAGGGTGGCTCTTAGGGTTGCCTGTGCGTATCGCACTGTGTCTGGACTGGCTGTAATGGTTGTGGCTGGAGTGTATCCCCTTGATCTGCTCGCCGCTGAGAGGCAGAACATCTTTCGCCGTGCCCCTGATCTCGGAAGAGACCAAGCTGCTGTGGAAGCCAGACTCAAAACTCTGCGAGTTTGGCAAGAGCGGTGGAACGGTGGACTGGAAGGGCGATGGACGTTTCGTCTCATCAGAGACATAAGCCCGTGGTTGAGCCGTGCATTTGGGGAAATTGACTTTTTCTTGTGTCAATTCCTGACGGGCCACGGGTACTTCAGGGAATACCTTTTCCGCATGGGGAAGGTGAGGTCACCTCAGTGTAGTTACTGCCCGGAGGAGGTGGATGATGCTCATCATACTTTCTTCCGGTGCAGTCGTTTTGCTGAAGACAGGAGGAGGCTCGTCTCTGTTGTCGGCGATCTGTCCCCGGACGTTGTGGTGGGGGCGATGCTTCGAAATGAAGACTCCTGGAGAGCGGTTGCGCTCTTCGTGCAATCCGTTCTTCGGGGAAAGCGAGACGAGGGATGCTTAGGTGACATCTAAGTTTCCCGAAACGGTGACGTGACCCGTCTGGGCGCAAGACACGCGGGCCAGTGCCGAAGTTGTCCGATAAGGGTTCCGGCCTGGTTTTTCCCCGCGGCTCCGTAGGAGGTTTAGTGGGTATACCTCGTAAGAGGGAGTCCCACACTGTTCCTTTGGGTTCGCGCATTAAGCGTTCCTCCTACGTAAAAAAAAAAAAATTGCTTATTTGTGAATATATTTTTAAGAAACTTGTAAGTGGTTTTATGTAGTATTAAGACAGTTATATCTTCATTGTAAATTAGCTGAGTATGCAGGTTTGCTGCGACGGAGGTATTATAAATCCTTATATATATTAAGTGAAGGTGATTTCTACGAAACACTATACTCCTCCGTTAATAATGGACGGATTTTTACAAATAATGTGTCAAAATTAAGTGTTTTTTATGTAGACGCCCCCTTTCACCAATTCCTGTAATAAAAATCCTCGGGCTTTGCCCTACAGGCCTTCAAAGTTATCGCGTATTCCTTATGAAGAAAAGATTGTTGTTTTAGCGAATTTCCCCTATAGGGAAGAAGCTATTACCGTAGGTCTCATGGTAAAACTTAATCCCGAGACCATGATAACTTTTCATTTTGAGGTCCCCAGATGCCAAAAACACCATTCGTTCAAATTTTTATATATGTATGTATATATATATATGTGTGTGTGTGTGTGTGTGTGTCCGTAAGCACGATAACTCTCGTAAAAAAGGTCCGATCTTAATGAAATTTTGTACAAATGTGTAAAGTACCATTTATTTGAACGAGTTTGAAAACCAGATGAATCGCACCATCCGAAGGGGGGTTTTGGGGGGGTTTTGTACCCCAAAAACTTTTTTTGAGTTTTCACATGTAATAATCATTTAAATCAAATTTTAATTTATACCATTGGATTAAGCTTGAAAAAACAAACAATTTGGTATTTTGATCATTGCTTTACGTCAATTGGTTACTGAGATATTGAAAGTGCTAAACACAGTACGTTGTCCGATGTTATTCTTATGGAGAAAAAGAAAAATTTTATATCTCGGTTGATTATGAACATAAACTGACGAAACTTGGTATATCGCTTCATCTGGTTGTGGTTTGTTGTTGTTTGAACAAAATCTACTTCTTCGCCTATGGTTCCCGTAGCAGCAAACCTAGGTACTCGGTCCCCATGTTATTCTTATGGAGAATAATAAATATGTTATATATTGCTTATTTATGAATGTATATGGATGAAACTTGGTATTTGACTTCACTTAGATGAGTTTTATTGATATTTCCATAAAAAACCATTATTTTGTGTTCCTTGTTACAGCAAACCTGCGTACTCATCCCTAATGTTATTCTAATGGAGAATAATGAATATTTTAAATATCACTTATTTATGAATATATTTCTTATGAATTCTGGTAAGAGGCATAATGTGTTATTAAGACATATATATCCATTGGAAATTCGCTGAGTACGCAGGTTTGCTGCGACGGGGGTATTTTGTTACGGGGTTATCTAGTACTTAAACAGAAAAATAATTTGTATTGTTTGCATACTAAAACAGCTGTTGATAGTAAAACACATGATAAATATAATATTACGTTGTGATCGCGAGCAAAGCCGCGACAGGCTACTAGTAAAATATAATGATGTAGTAATAGTAATTAAAACCTGCCGATAAGTTATAAAGGGCCAGTTCATAAAGCCAAGAAACAGTAAAGCAGTCAACGGTGGCGGAGGATTTAGCACCGGAAGCTGATTCCCAAGCCAATTGCCGAGAAGAGTTTAACACATTCTTTGCAACATTGAAGGATATTGCTCTTTGACACCCACGTGATATAGCACACGTAATGTCACACATTACAAAAACGCTTCTTTGTTAAAGACTAATTGATTCCATCTTTTGAGATAGGTTAACAACATTTGTGGCCTATTTAGTTAGGATAGGCTTCATATTATTTCCATACGTCGTACAACAGTTTTAAATAATGAGCTATAACTATGGGTAATCAGTTAAATACTCACAAGTGTAAAACTATTTAAACGCCAGAAGGTCCTATCACTGATGACCGATGAGTCCTGATGCAACAATTGGTCCAAACGAGAGGCAGTAGAGCCGCCTTTGTGAGAAGCCAAACTGCAGCTTTGTGGCACAATTGGAAGATGGACCCACCTTCAATAGCCGTATAACTTTCAATTGAGCGATACGGGCGCCGTAGGCGTGTGTTGTGGGAACATTGGCGTTGGACTGTACGAACAAGTGCGACGCAACCCACACCCCCCACATACAAAGGTGGCTAACGTGAAAACTACCACTCTCCTACTTTTTATGTTTTGGACATTTGAAAGCCTTTTGCATTCCTCTTCTAGCGAATTTCCCCTATAGCGAAGAAGCTATTACCGTAGGTGGCATGGTAAGAGTTAAGCACGAGACCATGATAACTTTTTTTGAGGTCCCCAGATGCCAAAACACTATTCGTTCAAATTTATAAATATGTATTTATATATATATTATTATATTATTATTATTATTATTATTATATTATATATATATATGATATATATATATATATATATATATATATATATATATATATCATGTGTCCGTTACCGCGATTACTTTTGAAAGAAACGCCCAATTTTGATGAAATTTGGCACAAATGTGTGGAGTAACATTTATGAATTTAATTTCGAAAACCAGATTGATCGGACTATGGGAAGAGGGTTTTATGGGGGTTTTAAATTTTCCTAAAATCAGTTTTTTGAATTTTTTCCCCTAAAATTTTAAAAACACTCAATTTCGGTTATAGCCATTTTATAGAGCTTAAAAAATTTGGTATTTTGAATCATTAACCTAGGTTAAGGGGTTGTATAGAAAAGTCAAAAACCGCGTCCATAAAATTTCCCATGTTAATCTTATGGGATAAAGGTTTTTTGGTTTTCCTCAGATAATTTTCCTAAAAACTTCATATTTATTTTTACCAATCAGTTTAGTTCTACGAAGCAATCATTTTGGTGTTTTAATTGTTGTTCTACGTCCAACCGTTGCAGAGATATTCAAAGTGCTAAATACAGTACGTTGTCCAATGTTATCCTTAAGGAGGATAAATAAAATTTGATATCTCGATTATATTTGAATGTATATTGATGAAACTCGGTATGTGGTTTCAACTAGTTGTGGTATATTGATATTTGCACGAAAAAGGGTTTTTGTTGATTTTCCCCGTAGCAGCAAACCTTCATACTCGGCCCACGTTATTCATGTGGAGAATAGGTAAAGTTGTATATCTCCCTTAGCCATGAACCTAAATTAATAAAACTTGGTATGTAGCTTCACCTGGTCGAGTTATATTGAAGATTGCAAAAATAAACATTTTTTATCTTCCTAGTTGCAGCAAACCTGCGTACTCAGCCCTAATGTTATTTTTATGGAGAATAAATAAAATGCTATATATCACTTATTTATGAATGCATTTTTGTGAAACTTGGTAAGTGGCTCTATGTAGTAGTGAGACACATACATATGCATTGTAAATTCCGTGAGTACGCAGGTTTGCTGCGACAGGGGTATTTTTTTAAAGTACTACAAAATTAATTCATAATATTTACATTATAACTCGCTAGATAAATAAACACTGTTTACAACAATTTACAAATCAAAACTAATATTAACTTCATAGCTATGAATAACATAGCCGCTATGAAGGCCAGTGGGAAGTCCTAAGTCCTAGTACCTTTATGTGTATGGGTTTAAATCTTCCTAGGGTTAACCTTAATAACCATGCAACGTTTCATTAACTTCGGTTGAGCGGTTTAGGAGTCCATATCAAACATATACACACATGTTTTATAAATATGGATGACCCTGAATCAATAATCGGAAAAATTTTAACTGTTATATTTGACAAGTCTTTTTAAATACCCTGAAACACCTTTCACAAAATTACAATACTAACGTTAGGGAAAGGATTTAGTACGTTACTTTGAGCTAATCTAAGTTTTTAAAACTATTAAAATTATGTCTAAAAAGCTTTATTAGGTTTATTTATAAAAAAGGATTAGTACATTTTGATTAAATCTATAGCAAACACGTAAAAACTAAACTATTGATTTACCATTCTATTTAATTCATAAGTAAGCTATTTACCCCGTTAGAAAAAAAAGATTTTCGAAAGAGATGAAGTAAAATGTAAAATGAGCGGATTGACACTGCTTTTCAATGCAACAGAGTTCGACGTAATTACGGAAATAGTCAAAATCGGCAGGAAATAACGGGAGATGGTGTGAGTGAGATAGCGAATGGTGAAAACCTGCCCTCCCGATTCCCCTCCAACAGTTGCGTACAATCAATAAACATAACAACAATTTACAAATAGTGGCCAAAATGATATAAGTTAAATAACGAAATGATTGTGGCAAAAAACATGCATTTACGGGTCATTTGATCTGAGTAATCCCATATAATACAAATGGGAAATCGAACTACTGAATCCAATTGTATCTAATACAAATAATTGTATATAGCTCATAAAATTTGTTATTCATTTATCCTATAGTTACATTTATTATAAATACCTGTATGTTTACAATATGTATATATGTATTATTAAAAAGGAATTTCTCGATCTTTGTTCGGCAATTTCGACCTCTAAAACTAATATTTTGTTAATTTATGGTATCGATGAGAAGCTCTTCCTCTCATAAATAAAGGAGGATGTGCCATCTGGAAGTTTGAAAACCCCCATAGTTTTGAGTTGATTAGACAGTAGAAGTGTCTTCAACAAATATAATATATTTTTGAATCACATGGAGAATTTTGAATATAATTTATATATATTAAAATTACAATAGGTCCAAGAACAGATTTAAATTTGGTGTTCATCCTTTGATAAAACATTGCATATCAAAATGGTTTCTTTCTGAATGGGTTACTATTTTTTGAACTATTTTGTTTGGATGAGAAGAAAACCATACCTCTTCAAAACATTACAAAGAAAAGGAAAAAAGAAAAAAAAAGAAAAAAAAGAAAAAAAGAAAAAAAGAAAATGTTCAAATTGTACATTACATAAATTACACACACGAAATATGTTTGTGCAATTGAATTTACTCTAGTGTTATCCATCCTTTTTAACTTAGGCCTATTACTGATGTCTTCTTCGACAACGGGAATCAAAAAATGCGATTATTACTACGTAAATTATTAAAGGTTACAATAAGTTCAATAGTCTGTGACGTTTTGTCCCCTCCACGGATCATAGAGGGGCTCCATGATGCAAAGCAATAAGGGTCATATAACGTGTCGCTTGACCGGTTAGCGGCGCCGCGCACCAGGGCCGGTGTCATGTATCGTGTTACCATCAACAATACCCGCGACCGTGGCCTACACTGGGAATACTCTTACTTTGGGCTAGGCAGAAACTAAGAGAAACTCTACTATAGAAACATATGTTAATATGGATGTACGAGACTACATTACGGAGTCTACGTGAAGTCAGTAATCGTTAAATTGATTTAGAGCCTATTTAAAGAGAGAGATAGGAAGGCATTATTAATCTATGCGTAAAGAAACACTCGAATTGCTTACACAATTTGTGCTACAACTGCAATTTTTGATACCACACAACATACACAAATTCACTTTCATCCATTACGGCTGAATTCTCGAGGTTAAGGTTATAAATATGCACCGAGTCAGTTAACTTGGTCAAAGCATCACTCAATCAGCTGCTTATTACTTCAACAGATAAACAGAAAAAGCTGTTTTCGATGTGTGTTTAGATCGTAAAGAAGTACTTTAGGCGTGGTTGTAGGAAAAATATGTTATGTGTGTTTGTGTGTATAGTAGGCTACATAAAAAGCTTAGCCTATAAAAAATATTAGCCTATATAAATATTAACTCATATTAAGTCCTATAATAAGTCTAAAACGCGTCGCGTAGCATAATCATTTAAAACCTCCTTCATCCCTCCTACGGACTCTGACTTGAGGCCGTTTATGTAGTCACATGTGAAAGCTCTGTTATATATATGGGCTTACGCCTTCAGGCTCGCACCTTTTGCAGCCGTCAAAACTGTCAATGTTGTTGCTTAAGCACAAATAATACAAACACTTTTTTTATCAAACTATACTATTCATTCTTCACGTAACGGCAGGGACGGCCCTACCTTCAGACCCCCACTGTTATTGATGAAATATACGTATGAAACGTAGAATAATATTCGTGGTCCTGTCTTATTCTCATTGTACCTTTAATATACAATCCTCATATTCAGCCTTTTATACATACCCTTCTTTCACAAACAGCCCTGTATTTTTTCGGTATTTTTTTTATTTCTACGTTAGAATTAAGAAAGGTTTGTGAATCTACTCCACGTAGTTTCGTGATGATAATTTTGACGCCACAATAAAAACAATGAAATGCCACAAATTTGTACTTAATGTATGTCTAGGTTTAAACTAAGTTTTTTTTTATCTTTTCAACTCAAAAAGTCCCGTAAACTTATTAATGGTCTTATTGGGCCTTATATTGCTAAACATTAGGGTGCTCAAACAAAGCTTGCTCTAATGCATGGAATGACAGACGGTTTAGGAAGATTTATACAATATTTAAGTTTTCGATATCATTTCGGGACGAAGTTGTTGTAAAGATAGTACAACATTTGAGAACCAGAACATTAATATAATTGGATATTTTCTGAAGAGTTCTGCCATGCAGGCTGACTGTATAACAAGAGCCACAAGGTTACTAAGTACTGTTGTATATTTGCTGCCTGAGGTGAAACTAAGACTTCACACCACTATCTGATCCGGAGGGTGATTTTAAGCCAGTAACTTACCGTGCAAGTTTCAAATGTTAATTATTATTTTAGATTAAATAATTCAGTTAAATTCTGAGATTGAAAGCGACGTGCGCCCCGTAGGATGTGTAGTGTAATTAAACTGTTGTTAAGAATGATTTGATAATAGCCCCTAATAAACTTGTTCCGTGAAGGCTTCCTGCGCCGCCCATCTGTCTGCTATCAAACTTTAGGAGTAATAATGTAAATCTTTCAAACCCGAATCATGATGCCGAGAAAACAATTTCAGATTTATCTCAGAAAACGACAGTGGTTTTATTTATACTATAAATATCACGTAGAATCTGTTTACAACAACCCATACTAGGTTTAGATTTGTTTAGAAGTGAGCATTTTGGGTGCATTGCTAAAACTAAAAAAAACGCTTGATGCAAAAGTTCAAAACTGGGCTGTTTTGAATAATGACTTCAAAAAATCGTCCCAAAAATGTTTTACTCTTTTATTATCGTTTCCAGAATAATTTAAAATCAATAAATAATATAATATATTGTGTATTTAATATATGAGATCACTATACAGCCGTATAATATAAAATTGTATTTAACAAATTTAAAAAAAACTCATAGTGCAATAAAAATGTCCCCGTCGCAGCAAACCTACGTAGTCAACGAATTTCCAATGTATATATCAATATATATACACAATATACCTTACCAACACATAATCCTGAGCTTTCCTAATTTCATCAAAACATATAGATAAATTAGTAACATATAACATTTTATTCATTCTCTATAAGAGTATAACATTGAACAGATTATGCTTATGCAGATTTGTTGTAACGAGGCCAACTACAAATGAGGGTTTCAAGCAAATGAGGGTTTCACAACCATATGAAGAGACATACTAAGTTTCACCAAATTATATTCATAAATAAGGGACTCATAGAATTTGATTTTCCCCCATAAACATCGGATAACACAATGTCCGTAATGTTTACCAAGGGCTGTGTGTGCAGGTTTGCTGCTGCGGGGTATTTTATGCGGATATTGATAGATCACAACCAGATGAAGCCATATGGTAAGGTTTATTAATATCCTATACATTTATAAAAGAAAGGTGGTGTCTGTTTGAGTGACAGAGTGAGTGAGGGATTTGCCTTTTATGGGTATAGATTCTGTAAGCGAAATGTTTAAGTCAACTGTAGGAGTTTGACAATTCGCAGGATGATAGGGGACGGCAGAAATTAAAGGTCTTAATCCCAGGGACTCGGGAAAAATTTCAGTATTTCTATAAAGTTACCAGCAAACGAGAAATAACGTAAAACATCCCCCATAAGAAAAGCATGAGGATTTAAAAACGTATGCTTTGTTTCCATTAAAATATGTGAATAAGAGTATATTTTTTTACGAACTGTGAAGTGTTTCTACTTATATTGTTGTGTTTTCCTCAACATGAAAAGAGCAAAGAAAATCATATGAGGCACAAACAGCCCCACCTAATCTGAAATTTGTAATCCGTTTGTACTGGAGCAAGGTTAGGGGTTTTGGCCCCCCTAAGTCACCAGTGGCGTAACTGTCGGGCCCGCAGGGCCCGCGGTGCGGGGAGGCCCACACTATATTTAGTTCGTTGTGCTCAGGGCCTATTTTTTATAAAAGACACCCTTTAAAACTGGGTGTAAGTTTTAGTATTTTAACTTCCCTCAATTGCAACTACTTTAAAAGTAAACTTTAAAGTGAGCTATTTTAACAAATATTTCACCATTTTGTATAACAATTTTAAAACAGTTTTTAATACCTTGTGTCAGTAATGTTTTTTAAATATGCAGTGAAAATTCCGTTATGTAAATTCATTTTGAAAGGTGAATCATAGCATAGAATAACTACAGTTCTGTGATTAGTCTACTGTATAAGTATAGGATAGTGATAAATGATAAATCGGCGGCTCATGATAGGATCCGTATCAAAACCTCAACGTACAACTACAACCGTAAACGCTAGAGCCGGCGATTTAACCAATGAGCTCTATGTATAACCAGGAGTCACCACCTTGGTTTAAAAAGCGTGCCGCTCTGAGATCCAGTTTTTCAGTAAAATGCCGATATGAAATCCGTTATGTTGTTAGTAAATCTGGTTGGACGCTGACAAAATCCCCCGTTTTTGGTTCAATGTAAAGCCGTGCAATTTAAAGTCGTAATATCTTGTCGCATTATCATTGAAACTTAATGTTAAACTTAACTTTATAATCTTGCGACATATTTCAGATGTAATTTGATTGTTTATCTCGAAGAAAATTTATAGTTTGAGTTAAATTAAAATACCCTTATAATGTGGCTTTGAAAATAGTGTTGATACAAGTACGTCTACCAACAAGTTATGACATCATAACAGAACATAATACCAAACACGACGGCTCGCTTTTTGAAGGTTATTTGTCAGAGAGTAGTTACTCCTGTATTATATTTTAACTTTAACTAATTGGATTTGACTCCAGACTGAATCTGAATCCACTCCAAATATATTTTCCACATTTGGAAAGGAACAGAGCGAGTTACTGATCTGAGAAAACGAGCACAGAATACAAAAATTGTATTCTGTGCTCGCTGACCTGTGACCTGGACGTTACAAAGCTTTATGTTTTGACACTTGTTTACTTAATTCTTAGGTATTTTATACTTCATTGACGAGACGAAGCTTTATTTAAATCATTATAGCTCAAAAAAGAACATTTGGGCATTATTAAATCACAATTGTGGCTAAAATTAAACAATATTTGAACTGACGTCATGTAACTGGAAATTAGGAAACGTCTGGCTCAAGCAACCTTATCCCAGAATCTAGGAATGGATAGGGATAGGTTGAAATTGTACGATTATGTTAAATGGCGGGGGGGGGGGCTGAAAATAAGTTTGCGGGGGCCCAACAAAATCAGTTAAGCCACTGTAAGTCGCTAGTACAATACTATTTTTCTAGGATTTTTCCTGAAACGATTATTCAAAATAAATTTATGTGGCTGCTTGGCAGGAGTAATTTGTACTTAGATGAATAACGTGTTTATTTGTGGAAAAAGTACTTTTATAGTAAAAGGGGTTTATACATATTCGTAGAATTTGCATTCATATGACAATAAACCCCTTCCTTTTATTTTCCCCACTAACCCTAATGCTACGCTATTAATAACCTACAGTTTTGTCTAAGTCAGACTTACCGGCATTCGCTATTAGACAGACGACACTGGCCACAGGAGACATGACGACAGTGTTGTATCACCTCCCACTGGCACTGGCTACGGTGGCTACTGGCTAGCGGCTACACTGATGGACTGATGATTGTTGTAGGAGTGGCCCCTTCCCTCTACACCAGTGGCTATCATTATAATTACCGTACTGCCCATTGCTCCCCACGCGACAGTCCAGTCCATTGACCATGTACTACTTGCACTGTTGACTTGTCTAGAGACACTTTTGTGTTAACATTTGTTCTGCAAAAGGGGATACAGCGTTTTTTAGGAAATGTTTAAACCTATGTTAGGGCACTGGGAAAAATGAATGCTCCAGTTAAAAAAAAAACTGTCGAAGATGCTGATACACCAGTGGCTATCATTATAATTACCGTACTGCCCATTGCTCCCCACGCGACAGTCCAGTCCATTGACTAGGTACTACTTGCACTGTTGACCTGTCTAGAGACACTTTTGTGTTAAAATTTGTTCTGTAAAAAGGCGATACAGCGTTTTTTAGGAAGTGATTGAAACTATGTTAGGGCACTGGGAAAACTGAATACTCCAGTTGAAAAAACTGTCGAAGGTGTTGATAAAGGTTAGATAAATGTATATTCAAATTCAACTACGTACGGCGACTGTCAGCCTCTAAATCCTTTTATACATGATTGACATAAGTCAAAAGCTTTTACCCTCAAGATGTGCCTTTTAGGGTTTTGAAAAACATCCATCTTCAGGGCTCCGCCTCACAGGCTTTCAAGGTTCAAATGTTAATGTAATGGAGTTATTTGTTTAGGTAGTCAGCTAAACAAAGGCTTTCGATAAGGTTAATCGTACCTTACTATTAATTAAACTGGAACATTTTGGCATTAGAGGTAAAGCTCTTGACTTGATCGCTTCTTTTTTGTCAGGCAGAACTCAAGCAGTCGAAATTCCATATCTCAATGTCAATGGGTCATAGTCATAGTCATATTTATTTATTTCTGAATAGATACAATGATTTTACATAATTTAAATATCTCAGTCGTCATATGGAAACAAAAATAAAAAATATAAACTTAATTACAAAATAAATTAAACATTTTAACACGATCCTAGACGTTAATTTAACAACATTTTGTTTTATTTTCTGCCAGACAGGAATTCGGTTACGCTGTACACTTCTTTTTCTAATAGGTAAAGTATAGGTAAGTGGTTATAGTTTTATTTTGTTAGAATGTTGACCTAAAAAATACCAATGGCAATGAGTGACAAACGTCGGAAGCTTAGTCCGTACAGGTTACCGCAAAATTGCAAGTGAAAAACGTGAAAAATAAACTATCCTTTTAAAAAGTATTAAGAAGGTTGACAGTTTGTTTAAACCTCTTGAAAAATCCAACGAGAGTGGACTGAGTGGAGGTGGCTTCTTATCTTGGGAACAGTACAATGTCACCGACAGTGTGGTGCAAACAATAAAAATAATGATCAAGCAACAAAACAAGTGCCCCTGAAACGGATAATTCTATATGTGATAACGAACTTCCTATAATACACGAACAAGTTCTGTTGAGTGGGAAATAAATGAAACCTTGATCAAAGTATTATTAAAAATACGGATTGTGAGTTTAAAAACTCTAAAAGGGATTCTGGCAACCAAGCCTCGTTTTTAGAAATACTTAGCCTATCAATCACTTTAAAACTTTATCAAAGGGTAAAAGAAACTTTTGTAGTACTATTACGTAAATTTAGCCTACCGGATATCTGTCAATTTGTAAGAATAGTCTTAATTATTAGGTAGTTCAAAACATTTTTGATCATTGACTTTTAGTTTTTATCAACATCAACCCCACAATTTAGATTACGTTTTCTATAATATATCTGCAAATACTGTCTAAAATTAAAATTACATGCAAGATGTTTCCTATTCTCAGCCGTCCAGCTTGGCTTACCCATGGGCTTAACCTCCCTCGGACACAAATGCAGCCGACCGGCCCGTGAGATGAGTCATACATCAGCCGGTCGACTACACTGTTGTGCGTGCGTGGGTAAAAGTGGTAAAAGAATCACACTTAGGTGCCACCCCTGGACAACCTACGTAGGAGGGGGGCTGTCAGATAGTGCCTAGGGGCGGCAGGGAATCAGGGAAATCCGTCCCTGCTGGAAATTCCGTCCATGCCAGAAAATGTTTTAGTTTTGAGGGATAAAATAGCTCTTTCAACATCGACTTGAGACACAGGAGCAAAAAACAGTAGTTTCTGTCGCGATTGTGAAAAGGTTTTCTTTTGGGAAGTATTTGCCTATCAGACAACGAGATGCAAGGATGATTTAATTTAGAAAAGTGTTCACTGAAGATGTTTGCTACCTCTATGGTTGAAAAAACATTTTCTCCATTTCTAATCAGTGGCGGAATGTTTCCTCTGTGAGAAGATTCGCATGTTTCCCTACGAACTATATCCCAGACCACCTTCTGGGTGCAGTCGCTTTCTATCAATGCTTTGCCAATCTTGGATTTTTTTCGGCAAACAAAAGTTTGCGAAATTGTTTTTGCCTAGTTTTAAAAAGTGAATTGAAGTTGGGGGTCTTGTAGGTCACGAGCCAAAATTCCGAGGTCAACATTTTGAAAAATTCCTTTAGTTCTTTACTGATACAGAATTATCTGTTGATGGTAGCTCCATCACGAACCCATTTATAAGGAATAGCATTGGAAAACAATTTGATATGCAGTTCATAAATAACTCAAACTTTAAATCTATATCACGTTCTTTATTTAAATTTATTTCACTTATTCTTTCTGAATAAGTGAAATAAAAAACTGAATATTACGAGACGTAAAAAAACGCTTCTTGATGTAAGGTTTCTTTGCCGAAACAGGAACCTTTAAAGAAACTAATTGTGCATCATGATCAGAAAGAGGGCTAAAGAATGAGATGCATTCAAGAAGACTGGAACTCATGTTTGAAACTAGATTATCCAAAAGAGATAAATTCCTTGTCGGCCTGTCAACATATTCCTTTAGATCGTATGCCCGAAAGATATTTTGAAGTGCTCTAACTGAAGGATCCAATAAATTCACATTCCAGTCTCCATAAATTATAATTCGGTTAAAACCTCGCTGATCAAACTTTCGAAAGTCTTTAAAAAGTATACCTCGCTGTTTTGAGGCGGTCGGCAAATGCAAATCAACGTGATCTTAGAAGGTTTATTTGCAATACTTTTTAATTTTGAAGTGCATGATATTATCGAGCATTCAAAACATTTTGAGTTTGAGTATTTATTTTCCAAAGCAGCTCTAGACACGATTGAGTAGCTGGTAGCTATACAGTTGTTCATAAAAATTGCAACTCCTCCTCCTCCAGAGGATTTTTGACAGAATTTGGTAACACAAGAAAAATTAGGAACAGAGAGTGTGGTTCATTTTTCCCTAGCCAATGAATGCTCTGTGAGATACAACAGATCGGGCGACTCATCCCACCCCGTACAAAGCTGGCAGATTTTATTGCCAGCGCTTCTTATATTTAGATGGTAAATGGTTAAGGACATATCTGCAGAGAAGGCTCTCTTTTTGGGGAGGTTTTTAGGTTGCATCCTGTCTGGCTGAAAGCGTAAAAAATTGGTCGAGGTTCATTCAAGGGCGGGAAATTGTGCATTGTTATCTCCGGGGCCTTGGGCAAAGGTCCGGATTCAGTAGCAACAACATGAAGTGACGGCGTGTGAGCAGTGGAGACCAGGGCTGATGCTTCAGAAGACTGGGTGGCAGGCCATAATTCTCTAAAAGCCACATTAAGTAAATCTGTGGATCCACCCGAACTAGTATCTTGGATCTTGAAGGGGGTAGATTCATGGTACCCTTGTAGAGTGATTGTGGAGTCAATCCCGAAGAAAACTAGTGATTCATTATCTGTAGGAAGATCGGGGGATACTAGTAAAGGCTGGGAGGCTGGGAAAAGCTCAATGGCGCTTGTTTCTAGAGTGGACTTATGAATTTACGGTTCTTGGCTGGAAACTAAGTCCTTAGCTAGTTCACGGTGTTTGTCTTGATGTAGTAAAGTGGTCAGCGCTTGATGTAGTAAAGTGGTCTTGATAAACTAAAGTGGTCAGCGCCAAAATGCACAGATGCTTGCTTTACTGACAATATCCTAACCAGCTTCTGGGTTATCCGTCGAGTTTGTACATTGATTGCTTTTGCCAGTTGCTTTTTTCCCTACTTGTTGTAGTGAAGACCGTGCTTCGTAAAATGGGTTCTTGTCAGTACTGTATTTACGTATCATGTCATACCACATGTCTGATGAAACGGTCATTAATTGCGGCGTTCCCCAAGGTTCAGTTCTTATTGGTCCGATACATTTTTGTATTGTTTGTTAATGATATTCAAAGTTGTCTGTCGGATGTTGACCTGTGCTTTTTGCAGATGATACCTCTCTGAGCATTAGTGATATTTCTCGGAAGCACCTGGAGATCAATACCTTTGTACAGAGCAGTCTTCTTCTGCAATGGCTTTGTGATAACAATCTTTCCATTAACACAGACAAAACCAAAGTTATAGACTTTAAATTAAGGAATATGCCTACCATTGAAAATTCGTCTAACTCCAGTGTTTTTATAGGCGAACCGGAAGTTGAATTTTGCCAACAAGCAAACTTTTCAGGTCTAGCTGTTGACTCTCGTATCAATTTTTCGGTGCATATCGCTAAGGTCTCTAGCAAGGTCAGCAGTGGTTTATTTATTCGTCTTACCTTTCTAAATTTGCTTCAATGAATGTGCTCCGTACTGCCTGTTTCGGCTGTATCTATCTATGCTATGAAGTTGTCATTTGGGGAGTAGAATCCACAAGAACCCTCAAACTTTCCGCTTACAAAAGAAAGCTATTAGGTTGATATTTGGTCAGAAAAGAGACGATTCGTGTAGAGGTATTTTTTCTGCAAATAACTTTTTGACTTTTTCCCGTTTATATATTTTTGAAAGCCCCTAATTTTTAAGGCTCCGGTCTACCCTACCGAAAAATCTGCGCCGCCGCATAAAAATACTTTGATAAGGAAAGGGAGCGGTGCGGACGGCCTAGGATTCCTGTTTGCGGCAATGATAATTTTGTTATCAATATACTATAAACAGGTTTTGATAGAAAAAAGGTAATTTTACTCATCCTATTTTTTTATAATTTCAAAATAATGTTCCTGTCTTAAGTTTTCGTAGTTTGAAAAAGCTAATTTTTGTACATTTAAAGGGGCTTGTAAATTGAATAAATTAAAAAGTAATGCCAACCTTGCCAGGCTGAGGATGGACTAATATATGACTAAACCGCTGTAAACTGATATACAAATGCTGTGGTCGTATCATATAGAGGAAGGAATCATACATTAGTATTCGTGTCTGTATGATTAAAATATTTCTTAATTTTCCTTCTCGACGGGCTGGTTGCATATAAGTGAAGATGTTAAATCTGAAAACCTTTTGTAAATTAATTACAACCAGCTGGTGTCCTGTTCTCCGCTTGGGAATCTCGCAGGTGATTTGAATTGTTGTCATCTATAATATTATAAAGAAGAGGTGGTTTCTGTCTGTCTGTCTGTCTGTCTGTCTGTCTGATGTTCCGGGTGAACGCAAAAACTACTGAACCGACTGGGCTGAAACTTTACATATAGGTAGATCTTGAACCCATGCAACACATAGGCCTATTCACTTCCTTAAAGTCCCCACGGGCTACGCCCCGTGAACGTCCTAAGACTCAATGTTTACATTTCAGAAGAAAGTAAACATTCAGAAACTGTAATGTAAACAGCTGTGGACACTTCGATTTGACAGCTTAAAGAGCAGAAGTAAGAACAGCTGTTTCAAGCTAACTTACCTTTCTAACCCGTGCGAAGAACGGGAACATTCAACTAGTTATAAATAGTTGACTACCTAAAAAAATAACTCCTAAGATTAACATCGGATCTTTGTTCATTTATAATGAAGTTTTCGACCATTTGGATATTTTTCAAAACCCTAAAAGGCTCATCTACACAGTAACAACTTTTGACTTGTACCAAATCTTTATAATAAATAATAATCTTAGAGGCTATAATCGCCAAACAAAATCAATAAATTCTTATATTAGTGCAGGTTGTGTTATTAATCCACTCTTTAGTGTAATCATTAATCACTCACGTATATCACGGATAATGAATTTCTTGCGACGTGCCTCACCGGTTTGTCTTTGACCTGACCGAAGCTAGTTGGTGACAGACCGGGCCTTGCATAATACCAGTAACCGTAACCGATACACGCGAATGCGGTACAAACCTGTAACTGGAGCTGCAGCTGTGGTAGCTATCACGTCTCTCTGTTCCCACCGCTGTCACACCACCGGAATTCATTGATGTGCCTCTCTCTACGAGTGTCACCAGCATTTATTGTCTTCTGAAGCCATACAGCGACTAGTCTGCGTCGTTTGAATCTAACGTTAGGGGTATCTCGCTGTTAAGAATTGTTAGGGTTTTGTCGACACTGAGACCAATAATTAAATAGCTTTGAGGTTGAATGATGCGACAGATTAATATGACGTAGGCTATATGCAAGGGTAGGTCACCCAATGGAGGATTTTGTTTGCCGTTGTCTGTGAACAGGTTATGAATAAAAGAGAATATCTTTGGTTGTAACCTTTCCCTAGGTGTATTAATTGTTTACTAGCAAACCATATGTTTGTATCTTTAATCCCAGCTGTTCTGCTTCTTTTGTTTTGATTTGCTGTCCAATGGGCCAAACCCGTACTTTGAGGGCTTCCCAAGGGTTTCTGGTTCCACGCACTGACTTGAGACCCCCAAAAGGCACATCTAGACGTTAAGGGCTTTCAAACGACACGTGAATCATCAAAATCGACCCAGCAGTTTGGCCATAATCTTCTTCTGCACAAAAATCCCCTTATTCTTTTAATGTAATGATTACGTCAATCTATATTGCCTGTAGCTTCCTCAAAATTCACCACCATCCCTTTAAAAATGATAATTTCTATTACTAAAACAGATTCATTTTATTAGTGAAAAATGAGGATTTAAACTAACATTAAATATCTGGGTATTCTTTTAACACCTTCACTACCGGCCGTCACACTCACCGTGATAGAGGTTCCTCACTGTCGGTAGGGAATGCGTTAATTTAGTGAAGGCGGGTCAATGTGTCAGCAACTGTGTTTTACTCGATGAAAGGTTTGGCCTAAGTTTAAAATAGCACTATCGCATCAAACTGCGTACCCAGCGAATTTCAAATGCAACTATCCTACCGCGCTTAATGAACCTATACGTTCCAAGTTTGATCAAAATATCTTTATTTTAATAGCAAAAAAAAACACAAAGCAAACAATTTTGGACCTCTTCTAGTCTTCTGTCAGTCATAAAACGCTGCATTGTCGAAACGTCAAACTACTTTGTTGTTACTGGTGTTACATGTAGGCCAACGGCCTACGTTTCATAAGTGATACCAGTGCTTATGATACCTCTCCAATTGGCGCATGAGAATGATGAATAAATCGATGACAAATAACCAAAAGAAATGGATAATACAGTATAACCCCAATAATTCGACACCAACAGGACCGAGAGCACGGTCGGAACACAAAAAAATCGGATTATCGGAGAAACGCATTTATTTACATGAAAATGTGATAAAACTTTAGTTTAAACTGGAAATATTTAAAAGTATCTACAGTTTTACAGATTTAATATTACTGTAAATCATAAATAAAATATACTGTGGCAAAAACTGTCAGTGGTATAATGATTTCAGCGAGGTAGAAACCATGGAGTGCTTGCCAAATGAGCAGAAAATGGTCTGTGCATTATCCCGACAAGACCGAAAGTGAATGACACGGCAAAACGAAATACAGTAATCCCGAGCGGTGAGCGCGTTGTCGTTTACACGCTAATAGGCTACTAGACCTCTTAACAATAATACAACTACGATATAACTTATATATTCCTTTCCTAAACTAATTACTGTATCCAACGGTATAAATATAAATTAGTTTACAATTATGTGTAATTTTTAATAATGAGAATTATTGGAAATTTGTTACAGCATGACATGAAACAGTCAGTAAGCAAGACTTTTTTTATTTTTTAGGTAGAAACAAACTTCCAGCGGGAAAGTTGTAGTTAATTAGTTGCTCTTCAAAATGTATTCAAAAAATTGTCAATGGAACTTCTAGTTTGTTTAATAATCCGATGTAAATAACCGCTATGTTCAGATCTACGCGCGCCGCTGCGCTGGCATCGTCGTCGCGGACCACGTCCCATGCTCAGATGAAATATGAATGGATAGCGCTGGACAAAACCGTGCTGATCCCCGAGTCCGCTGGGTGGAAAAAGGCCCGAGCTGGCCGCTGCTCCGTGTTTAATTAACTTTAATTATGTCTCGCTGTGACCGTCTACTAACACTCTAATATTTTCAAAGCCATATACATGGAAAGATTACATATTACAGAATCTAATGGTATAAATATTATTGTTGGAACTAATCGAGAATATTGTTTTTTCTTTAAAAGAAATTAGGCTTCACAAGGCGTAACGTTACTTTAATTACACCTCACTGAGAGCGACTGTTACTACTTAAATCGGTCAAAACTTAGACTAATGGAAATATTACGTACTAAAGAATCTAATCATGTAAATCTGATAACTAGAATAAGATAAAAGCCAATTTTTATCTTTGGAAGAAGTTTGAGTTTGCGCTGCAATCGAGACCGCAACGTGACTTCTATTACGACTGTTATTGTAACCAGCTGCTAACACTATGATTGATTAAAACTTATAATACTCCCGTCGCAGAATACCTGAGTACTCACCGAATTTCCAATGCATCAATATGTTTCTTACTACCACATAAAGCCACTTACCAAGTTTCATAAAAATACATAAATAAATAAGTAATATATAGCATTTGATTTATTCTTCATAAGAATAACATTAGGGCTGAGTACGCAGGTTCGCTGCAACGAGAAATATAAGAAATATGTTTTTAAGCAATTATCAATATAACTCAACCAGGTGAAGCTAAAAACCAAGTTTTCATAATTAATATTCACAATTAAGGGAGATATAAAACTTGACTTATTCTCCATAAGAATAAAATAATGGCTGAGTATGCAGGTTTGCTGCTACGGGGATAAACAACAAAAAATCAATTTTTTGGGCAAATATCAATATACCAGTTCTAGGTGAAGCCACATACCAAGTTTCATCAATATACGTTCATAAATAACATATATAAAATTTTAAATATTCTCCATGAGGATAACATTGGACAACGTATGTGTTTAGCACTTTGAACACCTCGGCAACGGTTGGACGTAGAATCTCAATTTAAACACCAAAATGATTGTTTTGTAGAGCTAAACTGATTGGTAAAAGCAAATGTGAAGTTTAAAGTAAAATTAATTGAGGAAAAGCTAAAAACCATTTTCCCATAAGATTAACATGGGAGATTTTATGAACACGTTTTTTGTATTTTCTCCGCAACCACTTAACCTAGGTTAATGATTAAAAATACTGTATTATTTGTTTTTTTAAGCACTATAAAATAAACAAATAAAAAATTGTGTGTTTTAAAAATTTCAGGGTGAAAAGTGCAAAAAAATGATTTTTGGAAACTTTTGAAACCCCATAAACCCCCTTTCTATGGTCCGATTGTTCTGGTCTTCAAACTTAAAGTCATGAATGTCACTTCACACATTTGAGCCAAATTTCATCGAAATCGGACGTCTATTACTCAAGTTATCGCGTTCACGGACACACACACACACACACACACACACACACACACACACACACACACACACACACACACACACACACACACGCGCGTGCGCGCGCGCGCGCACATATGTAAAAAAAACAATAAGTTATCATGGTCTGGGGCTTAAGTTCTACCATGAGACCTACGGTAATAGCTTCTTCCCTATAGGGGAAATTCGATAAAAATGGACAGTAAAAATACAAACACTTATATTTTTGTTAATCTGAAATGTGTTAAAATATATAATAAACGGTATCAAGAAACTGACATATACTTTCTCCCTTTTAGCCAAATTTCAATGATTTTTTTCTTTATTTACTAAATATAGAATATGAAGTACTGTACAGATAAATGTACAGAAAATTGTCTAAAATTGTTGTTTTCAAAAATATCCACCCAAATCCCTTTTTGGGAGGCACTATAGAGTCCGTTGCCACACACAGTGGTTTTGAGAGGGGAAATGCCCCCTTGTCCCCCCCAGGGTTAAATGGCACTATATTTCGAACATCCTCTGTTGGTCAATGCTAACTTGACCTGCACATCAAGTTTTAATGAAATTGATCAGTAAATAAGACAGAAATAGTTATTTTTGTATTCCCCATAAGAATAACATTGGACAACGTACCGTGTTTACCGCTAAAACAAAATTTCAATTTTCTCCGCAACTAGCAATCGTAAAATAGTAATTCAAAATACTAATTTATTTAGTTTTTTGAGCTCTTTTTAATGGTGAATAGTAATCTTTTTTAACATTTATGATTTTTTATGGAAAATCCAAAAAATTGAATTTTGGATGTTTTAAGTCCTGTAATATCTGAACCCGAATTTTTCCAGAAATGCGGGTGGTGTCATTTTGTTGGAAACCTAAAGCTCTACAAACGACTAAAGTTTAATCAAAATCGTTAGAGCCGTTTTTGAGAAATTTGGATTTTACATGTTTTTTGGCGATTTTTGGGGGATAATTACCCTTAAAAATCAAAAATTCAAAAAATGAAAAAAACGCCTGGAGATATCGAGGATTAGTACCTACATACCAAATTTCATAAACATCGGTCCTTTGGTTAGGGCTCTAGCTCTGTACACATCCACACAGACACACACACACACACACACACACACACACACACACACACACACACACACACACACACACACACACACACACACACACACACACACACACACAGACACACACATGGACACATACACACACACACAGACAGACAGACATCATGTAAAAACCACTTTTTTGGGTTCAGGGAGCACCAAAACGAATATTTACACTAACAACTCAAATTCGAAAATTCTGACGAAAAAAATACTTTCTCCATATACTACGTATAGGGGGAGAAAATAAAAATCGTTTTGTCATAAAAATAATCGACGTTTTAACAAAACATAAAAAGTATACACTAGTACCGGTAGTTATTTATTTGTGTTATTGAAATTGGTTTTATTTATTTATGAATATTGGCTTTCATTGTGTCTAACCACTTGCCTAACTGCTAATATAGAAAACAATTAAATTAAGATTAAATAAAGAACTAAGCGTTAACAATATTATAAACCTTGTCGTTACAGTTTTGAGACTTGCTGCTTATGTTATGTTATAATTTACCTCGTTTACTATACTAAAAATTAGACATTTACATGAAGGATTTTATTAATATTCGGCAGATGAGAATTATTCTAAATCCCTAAAACGAGTTCGTACGCAGCACGCTGACGTGAGGGAAGTGAATTTCCACATAAAAAACTACAAAAACTCAAAATCAGTTTAAAACATACATTTATTCCAACTTTTATTCAAATCTGAAAACATTGATTTTTTGGCTGTTCTGATGCTCCTGGTTCTATTTACCTGCAATGCTGGGAATACAATTTTGCGCATTATAAGGTTAGGAGAAGGTCCAGTCAGGCTTTAAAGTAGGCGTGAAGTTGTTGGGGATGATAAAAGTACACCAAAAAATGAATAACAGGCTTTTCTAATGTAAAATCCCCATAAGACAACGTACTGTGTTTGGTCGATACACATTTTCTTTAATAACTCGGTAAATATTTATGCTAGAATAAATAGAGAGGGCTAGAGGGGTAGAGAGGGCTTAAAACTTTCGCCTCTCCAATTCCCATCTTTGTACATGCATTTATTTTACATACGGGGCTTTTCTGACCCTTTTTGGGCCCAAAAACTCAAAATTTGAAAGATTAATCCCAAAAAAAGGGGTTTAGAGTTGTCCGATTGTTTTGCCCAACGAACTTGTCCAACTGATTACAGAAAGGAACGTCCCTACTAAATTTGAAGTAAATCGGACAAATTTGAGGTAAATGCGACTGCTAGAGTGCAAACACATATATATATGTATAAAATTTTGAACGACCCCCCAAAACGTGTTCAGGGGGTCACGTTAGGAACTTCTATGGTGGTCCCGGGCTTAAGTTTCACCGTGCGGGTCATGCTAATAGTTCACTTTCCAAAGGAAATTCACTAATAATTCCATAGTCTAGATCGTTCTGTCTTTCCGAAAGTATTTTGCCGCTCCTAAAATTCGGTTTGTTGCGCTCTTCCACGAAATCATCTAAAAAAATTATTTACAGATAACGGCTAGTCTTACAAAAAAATTGTTCAAATAAAAAATAATCTTTAGAATTTTATCTACAACTTTCCAGCTGACAGTTTTTACCTGACCAAAAAATAAAATAGTTCCTCGCTTACTATTTTTTTTACCTCATTCTATATTCGAACTAAAAACATTCTGTGTTTATTTGATTATTAAAATTAGTTCTATACTTTTTACAGTTATAATGGATGTTGTTCAATTCACCATAATAATACCGTGGCCGGCAAGGTCACCTGACTTGTCCAGCTGTGATTACTTCCTTTGGGGGTTTCTAAAGGAGCGTGTCTATGCTCACAAACCACGCACTCTAGAAGATTTGAAGTTGGCAATCACAGAAGAGATCAATGGCATTGGACAAGACCTCCTGACCAGAGTTTCAGCTTATTTTCTGACCAGAATGAACATTTGTAGAGAAGTACATGGCAACCATATGCGTGACGTCATTTTAAAAAAATGACTGTTTGGTAACAAATGGCAAATGTTTACCTTACTATGTACAGTATTAAAACCATTTTATTCATTATAACTACTGTGTACTGCTTATTTAAAAAACGTCCAGTTCCCATGAGTCACCTTGTATTTACTTGCATATCCATACCTAAAATTAGTTAAAGGTTAATCGGCCTATTTAATAATAATCTTTGTGTTGATATTATTAAAGTATATTTATCATTAACATTGTTCTAGCATAAATACCCCAAATACTATTATTATTATTGTTCAAGTCAATTAACATTCATTATCACTAAAATAAAATATTATATCTTATATACTAGTTTACAGTTGTTGAAACTTTTGATAGTTTTTATAAGTTACACCATTAACTATTACTTGTTCATTTTTATATAACAATCTAATCTAAGTTGTCACTTTCTTTATTTTGTATTATTTATTTTTAGCTTTTAGTTCTCAACTTGTTGCTTATTATTAGACGCACCCACATTCAGTTGGTAATCTTTTGAAATGGAAAATATTTCAACTGATTTTTAAATTCAAATTACATTTTAGCGAATTTCCCCTATAGGGAAGAAGCTATTACCGTAGGTCTCATGGTAAGATTTAAGCCCGAGACCATGACAAATTTTTTTTTTTAGGTCCCCAGATGACTAAAACACTATTCGTTCAAATTTATATATATGTATATATATATGTATATATATATATATATATATATATATATATATATATATGTGTCCGTGAATGCGATAACTTGAGTAAAAAACGTCCGATTTCGATGAAATTTGGCTCAAATGTGTAAAGTGACATTCATGACTTTAAGTTCGAAAACCAGAAAAATCGGGCCATGGGAAGGGGGGTTTATGGGGGTTTTAAATTTTCCAAAAATCAGTTTTTTGCATTTTTTACCCTAAAATTTTTAAAACACTTAATTTTGGTTTAGACCATGTTATAGAGCTTAAAAAACAAATAATATGGTATTTTGAATTATTAAGCTAGGTTAAGTGGTTGCGGAGAAAATCCAAAAAAACCTGCTCATAAAATCTCCTATGTTAATCTTATGGGAAAAAGGTTTTTGGCTTTTCCTAAGTTAATTTTGATGTAAACTTCACATTTGCTTTTACCAATCAATTTAGCTCCACAAAACAATCATTTTGGGGTTTAAATTGTGATTCTACGTCCAACCGTTGCAGAGATATTCAAAGTGCTAAACACAGTACGTTGTCCAATGTTATCCTTATGGAGAATAAATAAAATTTGATATATCCATTATTAATGAATGTATATTGATGAAACTTGGCACTTGGGGTCACGTAGTACTGGTATATTGATATTTGCACAAAACATTGATTTTTTGTTGATTATCCCCGTAGCAGCGAACCTGCGTACTCAGCCCCCATGTTATTCTTATGGAGAATAAGTAAAATGTAATGACTCCCTTAATTATGAACATAAATTAATACAACTTGGTATGTGGCTTCACCTTGTTGAGAGTTATATTGATATTTGCATAAAAACCCATTTTTTTAGTTCCTTGTTGCAGCAAACCTGCTTACTCATCTCCCATGTTATTCTTATGGAGAATAATTAAAATGTTATAAAGTGCTTACTTATGATTGAATATTGATTAAACTTGGTATGTGGCTTCACCTAGTTAAATTATATTTATATTTGCATAAAAACCAATTGTTTGTGTTCCTTGTTTCAGCAAACCTGTGTACTCATCACCAATGCTATTCTTATGGAGAATAATTAAAATTGTATATATCGCTTATACAGTAGAACCTCGATAGTTCGACACTTTGTGGACTAACAGGGTGTCGAACTATCGAAATGTCGAACTGTAGGAACTATATGGAACATTTTAACACAGGGAGTATTATGAACAAAAAACAATAGCGTATCACGAAAGAACCAAAAAACGTGTTCAACTCCTGCAGCGTTTCGAGCGAACTGACTTGACCTATTTACTGGGATGGACCTAAAGGGTAGGGGGTAGGAAGAATAAGTTATTTATAGAAAAGGCGGTAGCGCACGTTCGCGAAAACAATAAGCGGGCTCCCATCACTGACCGACGAACCCGTCAAGGAAACTCTCGGTCACCGCTACTGTCATGTCATGTCGTCACGGCACGTGTCGAAGTATACAGACTGTCGAACTATCGAGTGTCGAACTATCGAATTTCTACTGTACATGAATATATTTTTATGAAACTTGGTATGCGGCTTTATATGGCATTAAGACATATATTATGCATTGGAAATTCGCTGAGTACGCAGGTTTGCTGCGACGGGGGTATTTTATTATATAATAATTACTTACCGTACGTTTTTCTGTTACTGTAAAAATACAAGTAAATTAAGAGCGTGTTTTGGGTAAGATCTTTATTACTTTACAGCTTTGTTTTGTGTTGTTTTGGATCGTAAAATCACTACGACTTGTATCTATTTGTGTATGATTTAATATTTATTTAATGTAATCTACTCTGTAGCATTTGGTACCAAATCTTTGTTTTCCATGTATTATTCACATTAGTCTATTAAACTTTAGCTTGAATGTTTTAGTTTCCTTGAAAATAAAATTATTTAGCCTATATCAGTTTTATAATCTCATTTTAGTAATGTATTGTCATTTAATATGCATATATTTATTTTACTGTAAAACATCTTCTTTGTCTGCTTCATATTTTGTAAAATAAATCAACGCAAATTAAAAAATTTGTGGATCTTTGGCGAATTATGCATTAAATTGTGTTTTAAGCTATTTTAAAGTCTTTAATGATTGATTTACGTAACAAAAGAGAGAGAGAGGGCTGGGGGATGTGCTGAAACGTTACGGAGTGTTAGGATATATGGGGAGAGGGAGGAAATGACGAATCATATAAACAAAAGAAATATTCTTCCAAAAACGTAGACTTTTAACTTTGCGTGAATAAGGCATTTAAATTGTACTAAACAATTATTTTAACAGTAATCTCTTAACAATGTCTTTCACTATAAACATAAATGTAAAACATACTGCATACTCATTAAAATACTGCTGTGCTAAATACAACACACTATGATAGTAATAAAAGAAACTCGTGACTGTGGAAAGAAAACTCTTGAGGAATATATTAAAATATATTCACAACTCTAATAAAACCTGAAACAAAATAAATCATATGGGAAATTATACAAGCTAAACACATTTAACTGTCATGTCTCAATAATTTACACTGACTGAGGTAGATGCAATGATCACCTTTAAAATTTAGATGTCGCTAGGACCGCAGTCGTAGCGGCTGAGGTCTCGGGTGACGTCACGGCCACGTCCCAGCTCAGTTTGGCTCTCCTCCTTATTACCCCCAGCCCTCTCTCTTTTGTTACATAAATCAATCATTAAAGACTTTAAAATAGCTTAAAACACAATTTAATGCATAATTCGCCAAAGATCCACACATTTTTTAATTTGTGTTGATTTATTTTACAAAATATGAAGCAGACAGAAGGTGTTTTACAGTAAAATAAATATATGCATAATAAGATCTTGGGTGCCCCTGCTTCTTTGTTGCACACACCACACTCTAGTCCATCTCTAAAATGTCAAAATAAGTCTATTTGGGTATAACCAAACTAAATGATAATGAATACTGATCCAGTTTTAAGTATCAATTTGACCAGTTAACTCTTGTACTCGACTCATCTATTTTTTGGGGGAGGGAAAGAACAGAAATTTAACTGCAAATAATTGGCCCTTAAGTGAATTCCTACTCAGCAAACTATGTATAGATTGAACGTATTGTAACTGACAAAAGAGGTCAATTTCAAGTGATGGAACCTCAAATCAGGCTTGCCTTTGAGGCCCTATTATTTCCTAATTGTTTTTACTTTCTTGTTTGCTTTTCCGTTGGGGCTGAGTACCCAGATTTCCTGCTAAGGGGACTTAAGGGGAGTCTACAAAAAATTGGGGTTTTGTGCAATCTTATAATTAGTGCTGGTCAATTTCAGTAGACCACAACCAGATGAAGTCGCAAACCAAAACATACATTCATGAATAATTGATATATACAATTTTGGACAGTAGACTTTATGGAGACTTTGAATATATCTACAACTGTTGGGACATAGGTCAACAATTTAAGTACGAAAATGATTTGTTTTTTCAAACTGAACATATTGGTAAAAACAAGTGAGGTTTTCAATAACATTAACTGTGTCAAAGATAAATACCTTCATCCCATAAAACTAAGGTGGGGAATTTTATAAATGCGATTTTGGATTTTCTTCTCAACCACTTAAACTTTAATCAAATAAATTAATAATTGAGATAAGATTGTTTTTAATTGAACAATCTAGTTCAATAAAAAGACAGACTAGTTTCTTAATAAAGAGACAATCAAGTGGAGGAGAAAACAAAACTCACATGTATAACAAAATTACTTTAATTCTTTAACTCAATGTCAATAATCCATGATAAGCTGAACACCTCAGAAAACAATGTTCTTTATTCTGTATTTTACAGATGAGACTATGTACAAAGTGCGGTTAACAATTCAGATTTAAAATCTGTTAATAATACTTATATAATAAAACTAATGTCATATACTACTACAAAACTTTTAAGAGAGATTCATATGAAATGTGTGATTAAAAGTATGTAGATCTATGACAAAAATATACAGATTTGCTTTGGAGGAACTCTGCAGTTAGATTTGCTTTTAATGCAAACAGTAACAGATAAACACTGAAATAAAGAATAATGAGGATATAATATATTTTGGTGATTGACATAATATAGGTATCCTGATGACCACAAGAGCCTGTAAATCATTCATAAAAGAAAAAATAGCCTTCAAATGTATTACAAACTATTGAAAAATAACTATTGGCCTGATTCAAAAATAAAAATATTTTACAATATCTTTACTAAGTTAACAGGAATTAAATTTTAAATCTACAACTTAACACTAAACTATTTAGTTTTCAACAATACTGTGACTATAATAACACCTTCATTAATAATTACAGAAAAATGCTACAATTCTAAGCTGAAAGAGTGACTAACAACATCAAAGGAACAAAGGTTTTTCCCACTAGAGGAAACATAGTAGGTGTTTTTTTCTTTTTTCAGAAAGCCCTAACTTTCATGTTTTTTTTTTAAGATCTACGGTGTCTCTAACCGGGTGGGACTGTACACAAGCAAATAAAGATCTTTATGACAAAACAAAATATTATGAGGATCCATGAAACAACATAATGAAACCATAACTATCTTTGAATAATGTGGCTCCATCAAGCTAACCTGAAGGCGACTCTATTCATGGGGTCACAAGTTTGTCCTCGAGTAGATATAAAAACTTTGGATTTAGACAACATTCCACAAAAGATTGCATCTCTAGACTCTCAAATAATATAGATTCATCTATATTACTGGGCATCAAAATTAATGCTGTAAACATTAAAGCCAATTCATTGTTTAATTAACTGTTGGTGATGGTGAGTTGATGTTATTTGTAATGTTCCACCATATTGGCATATTGGCTAGTAATGTAGGTATGAAAAGGAGAGCTGATAACGCCATTAAAACCAGATAACAAAAACCATGCAATAAATTTTAAATATTAACGGGTTACTGACCACTATTTCAATCAAAAAGTGAAATATATGGTATCAGGAAAATTACCTTTTAACCCTCTTATAATCAATAAATTTAATTACATTTATAAAACATAAAGCATGGTGTAGCCTATATAGAAATATTCTAGTAAATTACTTGTTACAGAAATGTTCACCCAAATCCCTTTTTTGAGGAAATACAGAATCTTCTGCTACACACATTAGTTTTACGTGGATAAACCCCTCCCCCTACCATCCAAAGGGTTAGGTGGACATATTCCGAGTATCGTCTATTGGTCAATGTTATTTCAACATACAGGGTGAGTCAAACCGCCCCGTCTAGCAAGTATAACGGGAGAATGGTTTGGTCTAAAATCATTAAACAAAAGTCTTTTCTTGACTAATCACATATGGGTAATATATTACAAATATTTTCATCAAAATCAATGTACAGAATGTTCCAAAACTGAAGGTCACGGGTTCAAATCTCAAAATTCTCTAATGTAAATATAGGGCAAATTACATATCATTTTAAAGGTCTCGTTAAAAGAAACTGTTTGGCGAGAACAGAATTCAATAGCTTTATCTGTTTCAAAATGCCGGTCATTTTTGTGAAAAATATTTAAATTTACAGAACATTCTGTATTTTCTAAACCACTACTCATCTCTTTTTTTCCTCATTAAAGTTTCTTATTCGCAATAACCTCAGCTTTACTCTGGTATGCTAGATTTTGTGTAGTAAAACCACATTATTTTACATTTATATTCTTAAATAACATTACTTTTTGTAGATTAAAAAAAATTGTTTATACAGCCAAAAATTAAGCCTATTACTTGGAACATTTGTGTTACGTAAACAAGGGGGAATGGTAGGTATGCTTCTTAATGGTTGACTGCAAATTGGGACGGAACAAGTTAATCAAGAGAGTCCATCACACTTGGGGTCGCTAAGAACAAGCCTGCTAGAGTAGCACAGAATATTCTCCTATAACATGGTGTGAAATACCTGTGCAAAGAGCTTTTATTTGTGATCACCCCACAATAATTACTTTGAAAAGGAAATATTTTTCACAATACGATGTTATTTGGACTTTATAAGCTTGGTTAAATATAACAAATATAAAATGCATCATCTTTATCACCACCCCCTGACAGGACAATTAAAAACACTCCACTTTTGGAGGGTTAGAAGAGTACAAATACTGAAATATCACACACCTTGGAGTAAGCGCTGTTAGTAGGATTTTGTGCGAAACATATCACAATTCATTCAATTGAAACCGATCAGGATTATTATACAGTAGTCTCTCAGAAATCCAGATCGCCCTAGTCCGCACTGATGATCTTGATTTTGTAAATAATTTGTTGTTGCAAATAAAAACAAAACTTCCTGTTTTTAGCGCCTTCAGTTTTCATGCAATTAGCCTGAATTACTAAGTGTCACAAAGTTTGCATTGTCAGCACTTTTTGTTTCAGTAAAATTAATGTCGTTAATGATTTACGAAGCAGTGGAAGTTGTCGCTTGGTCGGAAGTTGTATGACCAGCTCTGGGAAATCCAGATTTTTCTAAATCCGATCCGGCTGTCCACCACATTAGTCCGGATTTCTGAGAGTCTACTGTATTTACAAATACATAAAAAGCCTGAAAACCCACTTAAATCTATACTCAATTATTTTTTTCTAAATTTTCCAACAATTTTTGAAAATAACTTCCCAAAAATAACTGCCGGGTTTAAAACTACCCGTAAAACACAAATATCAGTGGACTATCACCAACAGCAATTATATATAAATCTATACATAACGGCCAACACAAATAAGGATACACACAAGTCAGTGATGATAATAATGATTCATTTATAGCTGTAAAATACATCTTAGCAATTCCAAAATATGTTTGCCAATAGAATTGTACGCATTGTGGACGTCGCTGGTGCGTTTACAGAGTCACGCACTTCTTCATGTTGCAACGCGAGTTGCGTTGGTGCCCCTTTACGGCTCGCGGGAGATTGTTCGTTCGAGCGACTCCGAGCAGAGCTTCCAGCCGGGCCCGAGACCGCCACACCTTTATAGAAACAATTTCACTGTATTAACAGTGTCTCTTTGAAATAGATTATAATCTTTACGTATTCTTAACTATGTACTGTGTTGCTTATAAAAAAAGCTGAGTAAAAATCTGAAAAAAGCTGAGTTGCCTTATTTTTCCTTTAAGTAGACTAGTGATGGGATAATCGAATGAAAATCATCGATTATTCGATTATTGGAAAATGTAATTATTATCGTAAGATAATCGGTACAAAATCTAACTGTGAAAATCCTGGAAAAATAAAAACCAAATGAACTTTTATGACTGTTTATTGTTAAACATTTATGTTAGCCACGTAAAAATGTAAGAAATACAATTTCAAAATTGGTCCATCCAATAAAAATATAAGAAAGAGAAGTACAAATTAAACCTACCGGTATACATATTTTTTAACCGCTAGATAACCTTAAACGTTATCAATAACTTAAGATTAAACAGTTATTTGATGAGTATGAGAATCGTTACCAGACTGTTAATGCTACCGGTATATCAAAACTCAAAACGTATGTATAATATAAACAAAAATCATAATATATGTGACATTAGGAAATATAAACTTATAAAAGGTGTTTGGAGAGAAACGTTTCAAAATGTTTTCCAAGAGTTATTAGTAATTCGTTTTCTTATATAATGCAATGAGAAGTTGTAAATGTCATGAAAATGGGGGAAAAATATAAATGTGTAATAGTGTTTAAATACCAACTTTGAAAAGCATAATATATACTGTATATAACAGCATACGTTTGATGTAGTTGATTTAAGAATTAGAAAACAAATCATTCGATTAAAATCAACCGAATGATCATTCGATTATTGGTATAATCATCATCGGTTCATTCGATTATTTATTTCATTCAATTATCCCATCACTAAAGTCTCAGGGGCTCACTGTGTAGGGACGGCATTAGGTAGGCATACTTTAGCCACTTTCAATCCCATATGGCCATGGTCACATTACGTGGGGCTGCTCCCCGCACACTGACAGTTTGAACATCCAGAAACGTACTTTGTTATTGCTGGTGTTGGTAAGGTTGATCATTGCAGGCCTATATTTTAAGGACTTGAAAATCCTCTCTGACACATGTCTGTACATATCATTGCTTGCTTTACATTAAGACAAATTTACAACAGGTCAACAACGTTCATGGATCAGTCCACACATTCGAGACTCCCTTAAGAAATATAATAAAGGTACCACGAAGTGGATTGTATAGAACTGATTCCTCTTCAGTTATACGATATAGTAAAATGTATAATAAGCTGCCTTATGAAGTATGTGACATTAACTACAACTTATGTAAAAATGAGTTTATGAATACTAATGACTATACCCTACACAGGGTTCCCACTCAAACTTAATAATCAAATTCACGGGTTTTTCACGGTTTTCAAGGTCTAAAAATTGTCAATTTCACGGTCGAAATATTAAAAAACATAACCTATACCGGTCCAAAACAACAACGCAGACGCGGCGCAGCGGTCAAATACTAGTTAAAACTTTCCATCATTCCAATTTCGATGTCACAGAACTATAAAACCACACCATACATCCCAAATGAACCTTTTAAAAAATAAGAACTATTTTAGAGTTTCTTATTGTTTTATTGTCGTCGTGAGTCATGACATCAGTCTATCTGTTATCGGTTGCTGGTGATTTCTACTTCGCTCAGTGTTGCCAATTACTTTTTCCCAAATTACCCTCGATCCTCGTAAAAATTACCCTCAAAATCTGAACTCCTGGAGTTGAGTAAAGAGTACTAATGAAATAAAGGAAATATGTTTGAAATTTGATAGGTTTGAGGAGCCGCCTATAGATGTCACTGATGTATAATTAATTTTAAAGTTTATAATAAAGAATGAAAATAGAAGTTGCACACGCCAACCAGTTTTTGTCTCAATTTTTTCATGCGAGATATAATGGATGTTTCTCAGAATTTATTTAACTGCTTAAAAAATCACAGTATACAAATGACTAACAGCTGATGCAATTTTCTTTATAGCCATAATCGACAATTATAAAACAGCTAACGCTGTCTATCTTTCAGTCTATCAACTGCTAGGATTAGGTAGGCGGAGACAGGTGACAATAATCCCCATTTACTATTTTCTTTATTTATTGTCTGGTTGACGGAAAACCTGCAGACATTACTGCAACTTAGCGGACTTCTTGTCGTCCTGGCACTCGTGGCTCTTCCACGTTTTTGACATGAGACGATCACTCTACATATAATCCTAACTCAAGCTTGATTTCTGTCATGGAGTTTGTGAGTATTGATCAGAGTAACAAAAGTCGGAAGGGTCGATAAAGTAGAGAAATGTAGTAGGCCTAATTTAATCATAAATAAACATCAATGAATGTAATAATAAGTATATAACAAAGTGTAATATAAATTTGTATATTTTTAAAGGATTTAGTAAAATTACCCCTTTTTACCCTTGAAGTTCAAAATTATCACCGGCAAGGGTAATTTCTCTCGAATTGGCAACGCTGACTACGCACCTTGTAAACGGAATGGGTGAGTTACTGACGCGACAGTTGTATAGTTAACAGTCTAGTTACAGTAGCTGTCTACTGTCACCGACTAATACAAAACAATATCATCCGCACAGCTGCAATCTGCAAGTAGGCAGACGATGCGGTATTCACCATATTAACAAAGTACTAAATAATTCTGTTGTACATTTCCCTATCTGAAAACAAATGTGATATTTTCTGATAAGATATTTTTTATTGTTTTTCAAGTTTGATATATTTTTAAGGTTTGATATCGAAATTCACGGCTTATTCCAGGTTTTTTCACGGTATACGACATTCACGGCTTATTCAAGGTTTTACGGTTTTCACGGTTGGGTGGGGAGCCTGGCTACAGTATGAAAAAATATATATATTGATGAGCCAATGTGCGTTGTGTAAAATATTTGCTGGCAAATAAAAAGTTCTTATATTGATTAAAGGTGTTTCACAGCTTTTATTTCTGTTAACGGCATATTTTGGAGCTCATTGAGGAGGTAGAAAGTTTCAATCTTTCATTTTCATTTAAAAAATCGAAGTGACTGCAAATTGTGTAGAGGCCAATTTTACATAAGTAGAAATGCACAATGGCTCGAGGGGCCAAGATTTTAATAATATTATTCACCACTAGGGTGTTAAAATATACTTACTGAGCTTTTTATGGCTGGATGGCAACTACTACTATTGCACAATTTTTATTTTAAATATTTTGTATTACTAAGTTTTTAATCTCTATTAATTAAATCCAAAATTGTTGTTTAGTATTAAGAGTATTAACATTGCTGATAACACATATTTGTTGTAATGGCAATAAAAGATATTATTATTATTATTATTAATTGCGTAAGAACATATTACAATAGCAAATAACATTATAACTTTTGTACCATGATGTGGAAGGCTGAATGAACATGGTGAAACTAATTTTACAATTGCCGACACTAAAACTGCTAAAATGAATGACATTTTCTTTCAACGGGCTACCGATTACACAGCTGACCTGGCAGATAGTGACAGTGATTTTTTTAACATTTGATATCTGTTTGTTTGAGCATATAAAGGCTCCTGTTGTATTGTTCACAACGGTCGAGCAACTGTCATCAGTTTGGTAAAATCTGCCTTGCAATCTACATTTTTCAGAGGCCAAAAGCTCATTTGCAAATCGAGCTTTTCTAAAATCAAAGAAATTGCTGAATCAAAAAAGGTTTGACAAAACAAGTTGGATAATGAAACTGATTTACCTTGACCGTGTAGTCGTCGGAGGTCGTGACCAGCATGTCGCTGTTCCGAGGGTTGAAGGCCACCGAGTTGACCACATCGGTGTGTGGATACTTGGCCAGACAGACGCCGTAGTGGCGGTCCCACAGATAGCCATGCTTGTCCTCAGCGCCACTGCGGCACACACGGAATGGGACAGTTAGAAACATATACTTCTAAATTTGATCTCACACAGCCAAAATGATCAAATCTTGAATCTTGACTCTTGAATCTGAATGTTTTTAGCATTGTCATTAACATTAACTCAGTGGCCTACCACCCAAAAGACCCGGGTTCAATTTTCGGTGAAATCCATATGACTTTAGAACCTCCGTGCTTCAGAAGGCTTGTTAAGAGGTTGGTCCCAGCTACATAAGTAGTCGCAAGGTCATGTCAGAGGCACTAGTGCGACCTGAAAACTCTGGCAACAGACCTTGGCCAGAAGGATACCAACAAAAAACATAAAAAAACATAAAAGAGATGCGCCAATTTATTGTAAATCCTGAAAACAGTAAGTTATGCTTATATGCAGATGATTCAAATTTGAAAATATCCGGTAAAACATCAGATGAATTAGAAATACTAGCATTCATGGAATTAGAAAACATAAAACAATTCCTACAAACAAATCACCTTTTACTAAATACTTCAAAAACAAACTTTATGACATTCTCAGCTAAATGCAGTAAAAATAAACCTCAACCAAATTTAAAAACTGATTCAAATTCAATCACCTTTATTCATCAAATATACATAGAACACAACTGAATAGTGTCAATACAATTTTTTTAACTTAGGCTAAGAATCTTTACAATTTTGTGAATAAGTACTAGGAATAAAATACTAAACATTAGTATTTTTTTTTTATTTTACAGGGAAAAAATGTAAATTCAAACTCCAAAATTCAGAGTAGATGGAAAGTACTCTTCTAAAGAGTATAAGGTTTTGTCTACCAAGAAATCTTTAAGAACTTTTTTAAACTTATTTGTGTTTGTAATATTTCTAAATATTTTTTGGTAGATGTTTTAGAAATTTCATTCAATATACGGGCTTTTTCTCATAGAATTTTATAGAATTTCCCCTATAGGGAAGAAGCTATTACCGTAGTCGGCATGGTAAGACCTAGGCCCGGGACCATGATAACTTTTCGTTTTGAGGTCCCCAGACGCCAAAAACACCATTCGTTCGAAACTGTATGTATATATATATATAATATATATATGTATATATATAATATATATATGTATATATATAATATATATATGTATATATATATATAGGTCTGTGGGTGTGATAACTCTCATAAAATTGGTCCGATTTTGATTAAATCTGATACAAACGTGTAAAGCAGCATTTATGACTTTAAGTTCGAAAACCAGACAGATCGCCCTATCCTATAGTGGTATTTTGAGGGCGTTTTGTACCCCAAAATTGGGTTTTTTGAAGTTTTTGCATGTAATATTTTAAAAAGTCTAATTTTAGTTTTCACCAGGAGATTCAACTTAAAAAAAACACACAATTTGGTGTTTTGATAATTTCTCTACGTCAATTGGTTACAGATTTGTTCAAAGTGCTAAACACAGTACACTGTCCAATGTTATTCTTATGGATAATAAGAACAATTTTATATCTCGCTTATTTATGAACTAATGAAACTTGGTATGTGGATTAATCTAGTTGTCGTGTATTGTTATTTGCACAAAAAATCAATTGTTACCGATTATTCCCGTAGCAGCAAACCTGCGTACTCAGCCCCCATGTTATTCTTATGGAGAATAAGTAAAATATAATGTCTCCCTTAATTATGAACATAATTTAATAAAACTTGATATGTGGCTTCACCTTGTTGAGTTATATTGATATTTACATAAAAAACCATTTTTTGTGTTCCTTGTTGCAGCAAACCTGAGAACTCATCCCCCCATGTTATTCTTATGGAGAAAAATCAAAATGGTATATATCGCTTATTTATGAGCTTATCAATATGGATTTTATTCACATTGATGAAACTTGGTATGTGGTTTCACCTAGGTGATTTATATTGATATTTGCATGAAAACCCATATTTTGTGTTCCTTGTTGCAGCAAACCTACGTACTCAAATGTTATTCTTAAGGAAAATAATTAAAATTATATATATCGATTATTTGTGAATATATGTTTATAAAACTTGCTATGCGGCTTTATGTGGTATTAAGACATATATTATGCATTGGAAATTCGCTGAGTACACAGGTTTGCTGCGACGGGAGTATTAAGTTATGGCGTGATTTATTCATTATTTTTTGTGTATAGTATTGTAAGAGTGGGAATTTTCATTTAAATCAAAGTCATTACGTTTTACCGGGAGAATTGTATCAAAAATGTATTGGCTATATAATGTTAAAATGCACAGATTTTTAAAGTGCTTCTTTGCAGATTCATCATATTTTAAGTTCATTATAGTTTTGATTGCTCTTTTTTATCGTTTTAGAATACTATCCAAGTTAATCTTTGATGTTGCACCATAAGACATAAGACAGACCAAAATAAATATGAGAATGAACTTATAACCTTTTCCACCTCCTCTACATTAACTGATTTAAATGCAAATATTGTTCTCACATTTAAACTTTGTTCTTGACTTTTTTTCAGGAGAATCTATGTTGTTTAAGCTACAAATGCTAGAAGTATCCAAACAGTTATCCTTAATGACATTGATAAAATAATCATTGAACTTATTTGATATAGTTCTAGGATCAGTAATAATATTATTATCTTCTTCCAAAGATATGTTTTTACATGCTCCAATTTTTTATCACCAACCTCAGAGTTAATAATATCCCAAACTGCTTTTTGTAAGTTTTCAGATTTTTCAATTTTTTCCTCAAAATATTTTGTTTTGGCTGAAGTCAAATTTATTTTTAACTCATTTTTCTTCTCTTTTAAAAGATCATGTAGTGGAGGGAGATTTTTGCTGCATGTATCTTTTGCCAATTGTAACAATTGTTTTTTTTCACTTTTTAAGTTTTCTGTGAGCCAGGAATGCTTCTTCCTCATTTCAGTTACAATAGTTTTTGGAAAAGATCGTTTAAAATAAAAAGAAAATATTTTTGAAAATTCATCGTATTTTGCATCAATTGGGGCCATGAAGAGTTCATTTTCAACCAGTTTAGTAAAATATTATAAATTTTCAGTTGAAAATTTACGCACTTCACGTTTTATTTGTATTTGCTTTTCGGACTTTAACTGTAAGCTTTTTAAATGTAACAACTGACTATCATGATCGGAGAGACAAGTTATAATACCTTCAATAACTAAGTTAGAACCCTGAAGGTTTTTTACAATAAGATTATCAGTAGCTGTTTTTGAATGTTCTGTTACCCATGTGGGGAAATAAACAAAGTATCTCATATTGATATCTCATATTCAACATCAATAGAACAAATTTCAAAGACAAAGTTTTTGGGTCTGCACGTAGATGAACATTTAAATTGGAATTTCCACGTACAAAAATTGTTGAAACTACTCAATTCAGGACTGTATGCATTGAAAAGGATGCCATACTTATGTAATTTAGATGCTCTTAAAAAAATATATTTTGCCCATATTCATTCCCACATATGTTATTACACTATATGGTGCTACTTCTAAGCATAATTTAAATACAATTTTAATAGGACAAAAAAGAGCTATAAGAATTTTGTTACATCTAAAATTTGATGAATCTATCAGTTTATGGAACATACATTTTTGAAACAATATGTATTGCGAGAGAACAAAAGATAATAACCGAAGAGCCTTTTGAAATGCATCGTTACAATACTGGGTACAAAAGAGATATTGCAACCTCACGCCATAAACACAAACTAGAATGCTACAAGAAAAGACCAACTTATACAGGATTGTTGTTTTTTAGAAAATCGCCATTCAGCATAAAGGATGAATCCGACACTAAATTATTTAAAGTAAAATTAAAACAATTCCTAATAGACAAGTGTCTTTATACATTAGAGGAGTATTGTACCTGATAATTTGTAATCTTTAGGTAGGGCCTTATATCAAACGTTAAGTAGTTTTTTAGCATTTATTTTGTTCCATTATTAATTTAGCTAAGTTTTGACACTATTTCTTGTACTGTTGTGCATATATTGATGAAATAAAGATTATTTGATTGATTGATTGATCAGAGTGCAGCTCATAAAGAATTTACCCATCCCGTCAGCTTGGACCCGCTGCTTTCTTAAGGTCTGCTCTCTCCTTCAACTATGCCCCAAACAGATAAACTCTACACGAGTTGCACAAAAAACCACCTTCTAAGATGCGATATGAGATAGCACCTTAGACCGCTCAGCCAACTTGTTAGGCTAATAAATGTATCGGACCGAGCGTTTTACACGCCTAACTCTAGTCGTGTTAGTTCCGTTTCTGTCAACTAGGTTACACCACATGCTGTACTCAGACTGTATGCGGTCCTTATGACAGGATTGGTTATGCAACAATTAACAATGTTTTTTGTGTAAGATTCAAAAGCCGATCTATCCATAGCACTGAAAGCATTAAATATACTTTTTAAATTTATAACGTTTGAAAATATACCTATTTTGATCACTTTCAAAAATACCCATTTTTCTTCTATTTGTATAAAAACACTTTCAATTTCCCATATATAAAATCCCCTGATTTATAGGTTTTCCAGATTAAACGTATACAAGCAAAATATAAAACAGTACCCGAGTCACCCGAGTATTCAAACAGATCTGACCATTCAAAATATGTACCTGGCGACATAATGGTCGCACACGTCCAAGAAGATGAAGAAACAGTCGTTGTTGGGCGTGTAGGCCTTGTGGGCTCTTAGCATGGTGCCAACCTCCTTGAGGGTCACAAGGTCGATGACGTGGATGTCTATCTCCTGGGCGATGGGCGGAGGGTCGAGAGGGTTCTTGATGCGGTAGCCGCTCGGCCACGGTCTGCTGTTTACGTATAGGAACCTGTCCAAATAAATAAATAAGCGTTGCGAGTACTCTTCTAGTAGTCCCAGTATGATCTCAGCTGGTTCTTACCGTTTTAGACCGTGGTTCACACTTTTTGATTAATGATTTCCCTAACTTTCCCTGACCAAAAAGTTAATTTCTTCTTACTTGTTAATAAAAAAACGTACCGTTCCCTATATTACGACTCGGAACGCACAGTTTTTTTACAATAGGTAATAGTTCAAAAAGTATTTTTTTAACTGGCCTCAACCTTCCCCATATCCGTGACACTCACCTGTTTATTTTTGCATTTTAATGTTTAAAGTTTGTTGTTGTCCAATATACTTACTATCTTACCAGTTATGGTTCACTTACTCTTCTTTCCACCATAGAAACCAATTTAACAAAACTCTAAGAAGTTTTGACTTTTTAACAGAAGTAAACAGCGTTTACAATTAGGAATGGGTTGATTCCAATAGTCGATTCTCGATTCCTCCGATACTCAGGCTTAGAAACGGAATCGAGAATCGATGACCCAAAGTCGATTCCGATTCTATCGATTCCAGGCTGTCGGTACTCCCACCGTTTACCCACAGTTTACTCAGATTTTCGCCGCTAACCATCGAAAATTCGAGTCAAGTAGTTGAAAATTGTATGGCTACTCCTGCCGTTTACTCAGATTTACGCCGCTGAACATCGAAAATCTACAATTATTAAAAATTAATTATTAAAAAAATTGCTTTCTAATTTTTCTACAAAAATTAAAATCCTAAATTTAACATTAACATTACAAATGTATTTTTTTCTATCAAGA
Organism: Allygus modestus; assembly: GCA_963675035.1. Taxonomy (NCBI): domain Eukaryota; kingdom Metazoa; phylum Arthropoda; class Insecta; order Hemiptera; family Cicadellidae; genus Allygus; species Allygus modestus. The sequence continues at coordinate 80,587,423 of OY776112.1, read as the reverse complement.
ATAGAACATCCAAAGTGATTGTTTTATAACACAAGAAAACTAATTTATAAAAATACCTTGGGAGATTTATGTAACTTAAAGCATAACAATCATATGAAAAATAAACATGCAATTCAACTTAGTTTTTTTTTGTAAGTTTATTTTATTAATGAAAAATATTTACCCACCAACTGATTGTCTCAATTTATTAAATACAAATCGATTACTGACTAACTTATTGTCTTTAATAATTTTTAAAACATTTTTAGCTATTTCACCTATTATTAGGAATCGATGGAATCGGAATCGAGAATCGAGAAGTAAGAATCGGAACCGGAATCAAAATTTAAAAAAATTGGAATTGACTCATCCCTATTTACAATTAGATCAAAATTGTTCTGTAACTTGTATACAATATTAAGCATTTTCTCTGACGTTTGGTGTTTTAAAATATTAAGTATTTTCTCTCACGTTTGGTGTTTTCCAACTTTTCCCCTGACTCTCCTTATCTTTTTAAAATTCTCCGACTTTCCCTGGCTTTTCAGAAAGTGTGAACCTTGTAGATGATGTCACAAGTAGGCTTGATGGCAGAGAGGACAAGAGGTACCATTTACAGCTATGAGGGTAAAGATCAGCCCAGAAATTGAAAGGCCAAGATTCATTCATTTTCATTAGGCTGCAATAGACTTCCAATAGTAGGATGACCCTGCTGTGAAGTCTGAACGATATGTGTTGTATTGTTAAGTTTAAACTGAATTTATTCTGTTCTTTGATTCCTCCTGATATTCATACCATACAAAAGTTACAGAATTAATGCAAATTATGTCAGGATCTAGACAAATTAAAAATTAAATCACTGAAATTGACTCCGACTTTTTTTAGCCAGTATTTTCCCCCATTAAAAACAAATATAAGTTTAAAACTGTTTCTTACCAGTGACAAAATTATTATTTGATTGCTCACAGCTGACAATTGAACGTCTATCTTTCCAACATAAAGCATCATGGGTGAGCATTATGTAAAAATCGTATTCACTTTATTAACGGTTGAATAGCTTCCAAAGATGATAAACAATGTTAAATAAGGTTACTGAATATCCGTCTTCAGCATTAAAAAAATCCATACAGACGACTGCGGCTTTGGAAGTCAAAACGCTTCCATGTTGGTAGAAAGGTTGAAATCAGAAAAACAGGTTGAAAGGGTTGAAAACAGAAGCGTTTTGACTTCAAAAACTACAGCCGTCAATTTGGATTGTTTTAAATCTGATAATGAAGGTACAATAAGCTTAATTTACATCTTGTTCAGGCTTAGTGACTAGCTAAAGTTTACTAACATAACAAATTGCCTTTATTCTGAAAGAGGTTATTCATGATGCCCGCGGAATTTTTGTTGACTATCCTGACTCACAGCACTTAACAGTTTTTCCTGTCTTAGGGCATTAATCCTGACTTTTCCTGATAACAACTAAAATTTCTAACATTTCTTCATGATTAAGGTTCATGGACCCCATATTATTGTACCACACCCCACCTACCGATGGTCAGGGGACAGCCCCATGCCGATGATATGGCCGTGCAGGTCGATGACGTGGTCTATGGTGTCAAAGCGGTCGGCCACAGCTGCGTAGTCCAGCCAGTCGGGGTCGGGGCGAGGGGGGAACCCTGCGTCCTCTCTCTCCCGCTCCCGCTGCCGTCGCTCCCTCCGCTCGGCCAGTCTCTCCTGCAGCGACGCCCCGGGCGGCAATACTGGCGGGAACGACACCGGCTTGATCCTCTTCAGTCCTGCGGCCAAAGAAGCACTAGAGCTTAAATATAAGTCACATTATGATCTCAGCCTTAAACCCAAGATTGCCAATTAGGGTAACATTTGGTAAAAATTTTATCAAACCTTATGGGCAGGACCACGTACTTCAAGAATTTGCTAGGTACTCAAAAAGACGGACACTTTTGAAATAAAACAACCATATTAGCAGAACACTATTATTTTCAATTTCAAAATAATAAATCAACTCAACACTTTCTTCAATAAATCAATTTTATATTTTCTTTATAATTGCCATTGATACAAGTGAATACTTTTGTTAGACAACGCAAATGGAAATGTTACACTGGTAACGTTAACTATATCAGCTAAATAACTATTCCATATCCATACATCAAATATGTACCCAATAAAGAAGAAACCAGAAACAAGTAAAATGAAGTGAATCTAGTGATGGTGATCATGTGGAGCTTGAGAGTTAAGGAGGGTAACACTGACTGAAGATAAGACATCTTGTAATCTATTTTCCTGTACAACAGTGAGCTGCAGGCAAGCCATGTTTGGCTTTTGCAACAAAATAAACAATAAAATAAGAACAATCTTACTATTTCGAAGGACGACACCTTGATAGGCCCTGACACAAAAGCTGGTATTTTCTACAAGTGGATTGGAATTAGATATGTAAGTTTTGCGATCTTGTTAAGGTGAGTTGTTAAGTTAAATTAAGAGGCCTGCTAAACATGACAAAACTTAATAGCTAACTAAACCATCACTCATCAACTTATAATCTCTCTTGATAAAATACTCGTTATTAATAGAAAAACAAATAGTTATAGGCTTCAACCGTACCAGTCTACCCTACTTACTACACTCCTGGTACTACAGATCCTACATAGTTGTATTAAACTAAACAACACCCTACCCCTATAAAACTAACTTAAGCTCTGAAGTTACAAGTCAAATTGTTTATTTTATTTATTTTTTTATGTAACGTATATAAGTTCAGAATTACAGTTTATCCTATACTCTAATATGAGCAATATCTGTTTAAATAAAAAATATATCTTAAAATCCAGCAGAACAATTTTGTTGAAACTTTGGAATTAGAACTAAAAAACTGATTGGTAAAAACCTCGACCCCAGTAAAATTCCTTTTAGAAAAAATATAATTTCAACATTTAAAGTTTTAACATTGGGTTTTAGGGAGTTTAAAATCAAAACTTGGTCATGAATGTTTTCAGTTACTTAGTAAACTGCAAACAACAAAGATATCTCACCAATCTGATGAGGGGTGTAGGTTTTCGAGCCTGTGGTGAATATTAGATATTTTTCGGGCATGTTCGCCAAATCTTCATCGTCACATTCGACCGACATGTCGGAAACTTCAGACTCCACTTCGACTTCGTCACTGGAACCTGGAGCATTTAAGTAATTGAAAAAACAGCATGAGACAATGTGTCAATTACGTTCACTCCAGTACAGTCATCACTGCCTCATTCACTGCAACTGCCTCACAGTAATTGGGTTTACACCTGAATTGAAGCATGTAATAAATTAAATACAAAATCACTAGCATTCACTAAAATTTTACATTCTGTTTTTTTTTTTTTAATTGGTGGGATTTGTTGTTAAAAAACAATACTAAACTAATGTGTGGAGCTCTTTAGGTAATTAATTAAATAAAGATTTATTTAATTTTCAACATAATGGTAATTTCTGTCTGCAAGGCCCTTGACTAGGTGAACAAATCAATATTTTTGACCAAAAGGCATAGAAAAGATTGATAATTACTTGTGGTTTGCTTAAAGATTTTATTCATGTTATTGTCTCTGGATTGTTGTTATGACTAGTAGATCTGTTTTTTACCTTACAATTCAAACACCACATTTACCATCAATATGACATCGATTTCAGGTCCGAGAGGCAAAGGAAATTTATTATTCGACAAACTCCTTTTCATGTTCTGTGTTTGTGTTCATGTCTGTGTAAAACAATAATGTTATCTCCCTTTCATCCATAAACCATCCATAATGTTATCCATAAACCTTATGGATAGATTTTTAGCAACTTGGTTGAGCTGCATTGAATCGAATGATGATTGGATTTATGAACCTGAAATCGATATCATATAATTTACTTGGATTGTAAGGTAAGAATAAATGTTATATTGAATTTACTCAGCTGGTAGAAACAGGAAAAACAAAATGGCAGCCGTTTAAAAAATTCAATGTCAAACATGAAAACAAAAATGTAGAGGAAACAAATTTTTTAACATTAAAAACCCAAAGATGTACTCGTTTTTAAGAAATTTTACAGTCAAAGTCAAAAGTAAGGCTGAAGTTCAGTTTGCTGCTGAAGATTACCATACTTTAGATCTTAAAATTTGAGTTTTTTCCGATGTCTATGACCCAACCCTTAAAAATTATACAATTATAGATCTGTATTGAATAGGGTAAACATTTTCTTTTCTTAAGTTTTTAATTTTTTTTAGATATTAAACATTAAAAATTTACGACTACCACTATTTCAAGACTTAAATATTGTAGAGAAATAAAATTGTAAGGGGTTTCATTGCATTGTTTAGATAAATATTCATATGAAGTTTAAATAATTTATTTTTAAATGTTTCTGAGATATTAAGGTTGTTTTGCAACAATCACATACAGGCTCACAGGCAGAAAATGGAAATAGATAGGGCACACATTATTTTGTATTATTTTATAGTTTTTGCCTGCTTAACATGTTTGTTCAAATACAGTAGTTTTAAGACACCCTGTACTCAAAAATTAAAATACTAGCTGGCGTATCGTTCTCTGCCAGTAGATAAAGTAAGTAGTTTTATTAAACTGTATATTACATTAACAACTCTTACAATGTTAACCATCAAACTAAATCAATGCCCATAAGATTAACATAAGAAATTTGAAGGTCAACAGGGTAGAGCTCATAGCAATTTCGACAATCCGAAATCCCTAGGATTTTTATAACTGTTATAGGTTTATATAATCTTCAGTTTTCTATATTCATACAAAATTGCAGGTAAACTGGGACTGTAGCCTGTGCATGATAAAGCAAAAAATAAAAAATAAAATAAAATAAAAATCAGACATTTGGTCTTATTACATTATCAGGATGAATTTCTAAAAGATGATCCAAAATGCATTAGTTCACGAACTCTACGATTCTCATGTTTTTATTGTTTAAAATATTTGTGACTGATAATTGTTGAGACCAATTCAAACCTAAGAAAAACAATAACAATACCTAAGTCCCACCCCTAACTGTTTCAACACTAGGTATTATTGATGCCCTTAAAAGTCGAGATAAAACCTCTTAAGCAAAACAAGAACTCGTCAGAAGAGACAATATTGTAGATATAGTTGTAGGACGTACAGTTACGATGCGGAAGCAAAGCATGCGAGCAGGGAAGATTACCATCAGTGTCCGAGTCGTGCCCCTGCGCGGACCACTGCCGCTCGAACAGGCGGTACTCCGTGTTGTAGCATATGGACGAAGACTGGGCCTCCCCCTCCGAACTGAAGGCAAGCACACAATCGTAACGTCAACACATACAATCATTATATCAACACATACAATCGTAATGTCAACACATACAATCGTAGTATCAAAACATACAACAGGGTTGCCACCAAAGTTGCATTTAAAAATTCATGCATAATTCCAGGTTTTCCAGGTCAAAATTTCAGGTAAACCCGCGCAGCATTTTTCATGTATTTGCGACACCTAAAACGATTTACAATATAAATTAAAGTGCTATTTTAACAAAAAATTATAACTTTTTACGAAGAATATTATTATGTTTTATTTAAGTAATATCTCATATTTTATTATGCTTTCTAAAAAAATGGGTATATACGCTGGGCCAATTATTTATATTAATGAACTTGATTTTCTCTCTATATAAGAACATTACAATATTTTAATTGATAGGAGGGGGGAATTATGTCAACAGATACACCAAATTATATAAAATTCCATTTAACCTTGGCAATATACCATCTATTATAAGAATAAGAAAATAGTATATACCATTCTTTTTTTGTGTGTCTATCGACGACACAGGCATTTTACTATTTTACATGCCTGTACACTCTTAAAGAGACCATATATAAATTACAGCTACATAGAGATATGGATAGGTACAACCATAACCCTTGGCAAGCTATGAACTTCAACGGTCACCCGTCATCTGTCCCTCTTCAAAAAAAGGTCCTCCTTATATGGAATTAAAGTTCCTCAACCTACTACCTAACAAGTGAAGGCTACAACATAAGCAGCATACCACATCGGGGCTTATGACTTCTGAAGAGATCTTTTTACACCATTGAGGATCATAAACATAAACTGGATCATACAATTTTCTCCAGTGACACAATACTTCCCCAACAAAACCATTTAAACTATGGGAGCAGAGTTTTGCTTGTGTTTGGACCTAAGCCCAACAAGTTTTCTTCAAAACCCCCATTCCATTAAGTTTCTAAGTGTGAGAACTAAGCACTACAGCAGCTGGTCTCATGCTAGCAAGATTCCTTTGTGTAACCAATGTGCTATAAATGATTGTAGGTGTAATATGAATTGGGGAAAACTCTGTGTTATAGTGTATTTTTTTAAATAATAGTTGCTCTGTAGACTTTAATGTTTTGGAAAACTCAAGGAGATCAGAAGGATGCTCATGATATCAAGGGAGTCACACTTTTGAGGGTTGCAGTAATATAGTTCTACTATACTTAACAACTCATATAATTTAAAATAGGCGGAAAACAGCAACTACAATACTTCTCTATCAAACCTTTTTCTTCATGTTAGTAAAAAATAATGTTTAAAAGGCAAGTAATTGTAATTTGTCGTATTAAAAAAATTATACTTTCAAAATTGTAATTTCAAATTTATTAGGTATCTTATAATATTTAATTTGTATTTACTGATATTGAACTTCGGGGCCATACACATATTGCGTAACGCACCTAAGGGAGGGAGGGGTATGGTGCAGCTTTATGTGGGGTAGGGGGGGGGGGGGGTTGGATCAACGTGACGTAACTCACACATATTAACCCCTAAGAGCTGGCACACTCCCGAATCTATTGATACTGATATAAATCTTTCAAAATTAAAAAAATAATCAAATTGATATCTAAATCAAGGTTACAGTTTGTTATATAAAAAATACTTATGTCATACTATTTTGATAACAGTTAAACTAAAAATTAATACATAACTTTTTGAGTAAGTTCTGTATTGCTTTACACCTGTTTTGTGTTGTTTTAGAGTGTAAAACCAGAAAAATCGGACCATAGAAAAGGGGTTTTATGGGGGTACACAATTTTCCAAAAATCAGTTTTTTGCATTTTTCACCCTACAATTTTTAAAACACTTAATTTTGGTTCCAACCATTTTATAGAGTTTAAAAAACAAATAATATGGTATTTTTGAATCATTAACCTAGGTTAAGTAGTTGCGGAGAAAATAAAAAAAGTGTTCATAAAATCTCCTATGTTAATCTTATGGGAAAAACGATTTTAGCTTTTCCTCAGTTCATTTTAATGTAAACCTCATATTTGCTTTTACCAATCAGTTCAGCTCTACAAAACAATCATTTTGGTGTTTAAACTGTGATTCTACGTCCAACCGTTGCAGAGATATTCAAAGTGCTAAACACAGTACGTTGTCCAACGTTATCCTTTTGGATAGGGATGAGTCGATTCTCGATACAGATTCTCGATACCACCGATTCTTGGACATTGATATCGGTATCGAGATTCATTCGTTCAATGTCGATACCGATACCATCGTTACCCCCGCCGTTTACCCGCGCTACGAAGTGCACGGGAAGCGATGCTCCCGCCGCTTACCCGCGCTCCAAAAGGCACGGGGAGTGTTTGGGACAGCGGCAAGAAACCAAGTTTTTCCCCATGATGAATTTATAATAAATAGTTTTATTTTTCTATATTACTATAGCATAAAAGTGAAATTAACATTAAATTATGTGCAAAATTGCATTAAACAATTTGTAAACAATTGCATTAACACGTTCGCGGCGGCGCGGCAACATTTGTTGCCGCTCAGGTCCTTAACGCCATCCTGACGGCAACATTTGTTGCCGTCGTGTATTGCTTTATTAAATGACCCGCCAAAAGTTCAGGATTACAGCTAGAACATTGAAACTTCGCCCAGCACTAGTCAGACATGTGTGTTATTCACAGAACAGCTGGGTCCCGCCGTACAGTGCTGCCTGCAGATCTAGCGGCCGTTTTCCGACCTACGCGTCAGTGACAGCTGTGTTTTCGCGCGCGGACATTGTTAGTCGTCTGTTTACGTTATTGTTATTTATTTATTATTTATTATTTAGTTGTTGTTATTTATTGCAACTATGGATCCTGACGATCCTGATTATGTATTTAGTGACCGCTCAAATGTATGTATGTATGTATTTATGTATTTATTTGAGATGTATGTATTTGTGTATGTAAAGTAAATGTAAAGTAAATGTATGTATTTACTGAGATTTTTCACCGCTCAAAAATGATTGGAAGCTGTTACAACTACACCACAGCCATTATTACACACTAAGGTAAGATTTTATGACATTTTTATATTTCAGGATGGGGGGAGGGGATCGCGAAAATGGCCGCAGCCGCGAACGCGTTAAACTGCAAAATACTACTAAATAATTTTAAATGGTAACATATATTTTTAACGGTTTTTAACAATAGTTTTAACAACTATAGGTACTGAAAAATCGTAGGTATCGATGGTATCGGTATCGAGAATCGAATATCGATTTTTCTGGTATCGGTATCGGTATCGAGAATTGATAAATTTTGTTATCGACTTATCCCTACTTTTGGAGAATAATTAAATTTCATATCTCGATTATTTATGAATGAATGTTCATCAAACTTGGCATGTGGTTTCACTTAGTACTCGTATATTGATATTTGCACAAAATAATAATTTTTTGCCGATTTTCCCCGCAGCAGCAAACCTGCATACTCAGCCCCCATGTTATTCTTATGGAGGATAAGTAAAATGTAATGTCTCCCTTAATTATGAACATAAATTAATAATACCCCCGTCGCAGCAAACCTGCGTACTCAGCAAATTTACAATGCATTTATATGAGTCTCACTACTACCATAGATTAAGCATACTCCTTAGGAGATATTGCATTGGCAAGTTGTCAGACGAAGACGGGTGAACAGTGGCGTGCTCCTGCGGGATTTTCTAGCACTAGCATAGAATTAGTGCCGACGGCATCAGCGCAGTAGCGCAGCTCGTGGCCACGTGAGGAACCAACGATCCGCGGGCTAGGAGGGGATACGACATCCGTGTGCAAGAGAGAGCGGGAGTACCTGTGCGATAGAGAGAGAGGGAGTGAGAAAGATAGGCGCCGCCGACGCGACACTGCCGTAGTGCCGTGGCTCGTTCGCAGGGCGTCCGCCAGTCACCAGCCCCGGTGCCTTCGTGCCTTCCTTTCGTCAAATCGTAAAGCGGCTTCTCCCTTGATAAATGTTCTACGTTCGCTTGTGAAAATACACTTACAGTTATAATTACAAATTAGTGTAATAGGTGTATAGTATGTATAACCGATATTTCATTACCAATGATTCAGTGAATTCATAACATACAATATTTCCTTATTAAAATCCCACTTAATTCTTTTTCACAATTTATTAATTTTTCCTTTTAATTTCGTCGAGGCGGAGAGGAAATCCTCATGGACACTCAAAAATCTGTATTCGAGAGTAGTGCCGGACTTTTACCTAAAAAAACTCTGCGAAAAATTTAAAATTATTAACCCTTTTAGTGCTACTGGTTTATCCCTATTCTACACTGTAAAATGCTATGCGATTTTGTCCAAAAACGTAAGCTCTGATAAAAAATATTGTATCTTCTTTATTTTTCAAGATAATTGCACCAAATTTGTTTTATTTTACATATAGATAAATATTTTATAGAGTAAAGCTATGCTTACTGTGGTATAAGTATTATGTTACTACAAATTGACGACAGTAAATAATAAAATAAAATATTTTTTTTTATTTTTTATTTTGGCATAAAATAACAAGGTTAGGACAGTTTCCCACATAGTTTATATTCTTATTACTGTAATCAGCATAGTGTACTGAGCATTTTGGTGAAAAAATTATCATTATATGTGCCAAACTAAACATTTTATACACAAAACATGTGAAATCGTACTTCGCAAATTTCAGACAATCATGCAAATAAAAGAACTACCGTAGTAATAAAGTGTTGCTAAACAGTGTAGATTATTATAACAGAACACAATGAGCAAAGCCAAATAAAACTAAAAGAAGTGAAGATAAAGTAAAACAGAGAAAACATGCTTCCTACCTTATTGCCTATTTATGTTTCCAGGGTAACGATACGATCATTCATAGGATTTTATAATAAGTTTACAATAAAAAATATAAAAAAACACTAATTACTATGTCTCTTCAAAACGTTCTCATGTTCTATAAGAGTATATATTTACATTTGTACATGACTTTTCACTGCTCAAAACTCACACTAGCACTTGTGCTGTTGAATGCACTCAGGGTGAAGTCCTTTATCACAGCGTACACAAACAAATGCTGACCGATGTTTTACGTTCTCCGTACTGCATTCTTTGCAGAGCCGTAGCTTTCTGTCAGGCAATTTTTTAACCCCAAAAAAGTTAGAGGGTCCTTCATTGGTGGCTAATGGCTGAGCTGGTGCTGTTTGTTTTTTTGTAAGAAACCACTCTCTTCCAAGTTCATGCACTAGAGTCTCCATAAATTTGAATCTTGACATGGGTTTTCCATTTCCATTCACTCTGATATTTTCTTTATAAAGAATATATGAATTCAATATCATTCGAGAAAAAATGCTAAAAACAACCTTTTTCCAAAATTTTACTGTTCTCCGCTCATCTAGGTAAGCATACACCATCATATCTGAGATGTCAATACCTCCCATATACTTGTTATATTCCAGGATGACGTCTGGCTTCTGGATAACTTCTTCCTCGGCTTGTCTCCTGACTCTACGTCTCACTTCACTTGTAGTTGCCTGGGATGCAGTAGAGACTAACAAAACATTCTTTTTTTGAGACTTTTTATCCCTATGACCACATAATAAAAGAAATCCTTTTTTGAAAAATTTGGTTATTCCGACATCAAATTTGTTTTTTATAGAATCAGGAAGGCCCTTTCGATTAGCTCTGATTGTTGCCGTATAATATGTCCCAAGCTCATACAGCCGTGTTGCCAGAGGTATGGAGGCAAAAAAGTTGTCTGTAAATACATGGAACCCTTTATTTAGATAATTACCTAAAGTTAGCAATTTCTTCACTACTACATAGCCTTGGCCAAACTCTTTCTGATCTGCTTTCTCGTTTGGTGGGACCCGTTTGCCTTTATAAACAAAAAATCCTAACACATAATTTGCAACAGAATCACACAACATCCAAACCTTTACCCCCCATCTGTGATGTTGTTTGTTCGGTAGGTACTGCTGCAAAACAGTGTGGGATTTGGTTCCAATGAGGGACTCGTCAATTGACAGCTGTTCATGCGGAGAGTAATAGTGTCTGAACAAAATGTTGGCATGGTCAACTATGGGTTGGAATTTAGCACAAGGATCAAATCTCCTTTGTGCTATAACATCATTATTCACTAAATGAAAGAATCGCAGCAAAAGTTGGAATCTGTCTCTAGTAAACATCTGCCTAAACCATGGTGTCGATGTTGAAGGCAGAGTGGACCAATAAGAGAAAATTGTCGGTTTTCTGATTAGACCCATATTTAAAATACATGCTATGAAACCTTTTATTTCAGGAATGCAAGTAGGTAGCCATTTCTTGGCCCTTGAATGGTCACTGAACTCTGAACGTTCCAAACACTGAGTTGCATATCGATTTGTTTCTCTTACAATACTTTGCAACAGTAAAGTAGTAAAAAATAACTTGAAGTACGCGGTTGGGGGGGAATCTACTGGTGGCATGTGCTTTGGTCCAGGTAGTTCATTGAATGTGACAGGTTTGAGGGGGAAATCTACATCAGGACCAATCTCCTCCCACAATTCCTCACCTAAAACTGGCTCATTGTGCAGGGCCTCATTAGCTTCATCCCTGAAAACCTCCGATAAGTTTATATCTGGTACGCTAGGCATAGAAGGAGAGTTTATTCTATCCTGATGGAGATCATGAGAGGTCTCATCCCTAATTTCCTCATCTAGGCCTATTGGTTCATGCATTACATGAGGAGTACTATTTTCATCCACTATATCAGGGTCATCAATTATTTCTTCATCCGGGTCAGCTGGTATAGGCCTAATTGGGCTGGGAGGAGAAGCAGGAATAAGTTTTCGGCTGCGCTTATACGTAGGGCTTTCTGGTATGGACATAGGCCTACCTGTTGAAAGTTTCCTTTTTTTTTGGAGTCGATTCCACAAATTCCAGGGTTTCTTCCGCTGAACTTTCTTCATCTGACGGTACAAAGTCCTTGTCCTCATCAGTGTCATCTGGTTCGCTTAGTACATCCTCGTCGTCATCTGTTGTGGGTACATCATCACTTTCCTCCACACAATCAGGAACATGCTCATCATTATATTCACTAATAAAAGATAGGTCACTTATTAGTGACTCACTGTCATTGGCACTATAATCACTAAGCAAGGCACGGAGCCTCTCTTCATCACCAGCAAAGTTTTCACGAGCCATTGATTAGGAAATAAATATACAGTTCAACATAGCCTACTTCATAAAACAGAAAAACAAGAAAAAGGCCAAGTCTTCTAGTTCAATATACATTCATAAAATAGAGAATCAAGGAAGAGAATGAGAAAAGAGAAAGTCAGTTTCAAACATGCAACTAAAATTATACTTGCAATAGGCCTAGGCCTAAGAAAACTTCACCACTTTTATAACCTAAATCAATAGCAATCCATGCAAACAACATGCAGTGTCAATTACTACTTAAATATTATTTAGTTTTTATACCTTCAAAAAACAATATTTACAGCTAAAATGTACGACAAAATAAAATATGAGGACTAGTTTCACTTCAAAACATTACGCATCACAACCGGGCAGAAATTAGCAGACGATTTGCTCACAACGAATAAATAAAGACTTGAAACTAAAACAAACGGCAAATACTCCTCTTATTACTTATCTATTGTTTACTCTAATAACTTATTTCACAACTAAAATGAAAGTAACAACATAATATGACGAACAATTTCAATTCAAAACAAACTTGCACAACAGTCAACAACCCGGTTGAAAAGCGCAGACGACTTGATCACGGCGAATTGAAAACGTAAACAGATGACGGAAAGCGACAGTAAAAAGGCGAAATGGCCCGGTGTTTGTTGGTTTTAAGCCTTTGGATCGTTTTGATGCATTAACCAGCCAGTATCTAAAGAATTACGTTGGTACTATATGAAATACGCTGAGTCGCTCACAGCGACGCTCGCACTTTATACGCAAACTACATCGTCGCTGTCAGCGATGCCATAGCACTAAAAGGGTTAAAATAAATAAAGTAATTTCTGTGATTTGAGTAATTAACTTTGAAAACCTTTATTAAGTTCAAATAAAATTTATGTTCTTTTTGAAAAAAAATTGAGAAACATTAAGAAATTATACAGGTTTAAAATGAAAGAATATCAGTAATTACTCAGTTAATGAAACGTGATTTACTCATCAATTCAAAGCAAGGTTGTTATCTAATATTTATTTACGATATAGCGTATCACATTGATTTTGTGGCTGATTTTAAGATACCCATCTGATTTTGAAAGGACTTGTACATTGTTAATAATTTTGTCCAATTACTAGCTTTGGTTAAGTTTTATTACTTAAAACTTTTAAACAAATGATCTGGGCATTGAAAGAAAACAATAGCCTACTTGTTTTGCAGTTTCGTTACTTTTTCTCAATGGTGGTGTAGGTGAGGAATCAAATTGGGGAAAGAGGGGTATTCCTCGGGAAAGGGGTGTCAGGCTGTCTAAGGCTATTTTTAGCCAAATTCAGACCGCGAATTTCCCGCCAACAGTGTGAGTGACTCATCTTCGCCAAGGTCACCACTACAACCCTAGCGTAAAAGTAACAACTGTTCGCGCACAAATTATGGATACTCGAGTTTACGGTATCACACCTACGAAACGGCCAGTCCGATTTTAACGAGAGACCTATCAAATGAACGGAAATATTTTCAAATTTTATATTACGGAGTTTCAAATCTTTACATTGCTTTTTTAAATTGATATAAGGAAAAACAGTGTAAAATGTCGGTGTTTTTTTACAATGTGTGAGTAAATCTCGAATTTAAACGATTATTAAAAAATATCAAGTAAACGTATCTGCTTAAAATTGTTGTGGCGTATATAGGCCTAAGGGTTATTTAAAAACACTTTTGTCACGTTTCATGAAAGGAATTCATGACTACCTATATAATAAAAATAAACTTAATTGTAATCAGGCAAATATGTGTAATTCAAAAAATATATACAAGGTGTCACAAAAAGCGTGGTGTGATTCGCAGAATTTGATTCCACATATGAAAATAAGTCAAAATTATCTACTACAATTGATTCAATTTCAGCTAAGTTTAGCCGTAACCCACCATTTTGTATTTTCTTTAAAATAATTATTATTTTAAGAATCCTACTAGATATTTTTATGGAACATTGTATTTAAACCGTTGATACCTAAAATTTCCAAACATATTTTTCTCTAAACTTATCAAATTAAAAAATGGCAGTCATTTGAAAATTGTAAAGTCAAATTTCATGAAAACCAGTAACTGGAATGAAATGTTGCAAGAAACAAAATATTGAGTAATTCTTAATACAAATCCAACGACACCTCATTTATTAATCAGTCCACAAAAGAATAAGTTATGGTGATTTTAAAGATTAAAATTGAACTCAGAATTACGCTTAACAATCCTTAAACTTTTAATAAAGATAAACCATTACAAACGAGTTCGCAAGCAGCACACTGACGTGAGGGATGTGAATTTCCACTTAAAAACTTTAAAGACTCAAAATCAGTGTAAAAACATACATTTATTCCTATTTTTATTGAAAATGACAGCGAGATAGAAAACATGTCGGGATAGACCATGCTCGCTCCCATAGTCGGGATAGACCAAAATTCGGTCCGGCCGGGCTCAAGGTCACATCTCAAAGTGTAGGACTCGGCGGTCGCAGGGCTCAGTACAGCGTCTTATGGGTTACTGGCGACACGTCCTCAGTTAAATAAGATTTACGGTGCAAGGGATTTTTTCATAGTAAAATGATTTTTGGAATCGAATTACTGAATAAATTCTTTATCTTTCGGTACTAAATTAAAATGTATTTAACCTCTAATTGTGAAGTAAAAACACGTGTAAGTTTCAATATTAGTATACAAATCTCGATTTTCACCTACTCAACCTGGATTTTCATCGAAATTAATTAATTTACGACTCAATGACTCCCATATTTTATTTACTCGATACATGAGTCAACTCTTTTCGTGAAAATAACTATATAATAAAAATTGTACGGCTTTTAAAGAGGCTTAGTTTTGAATTTTGACACAACAAATTTGATTCCATACTATCGCATTTATAGCTTTGGTAGAAAAGTTTATTCAAAACTGAGTATCTTTCGTATTTGAGTTCCTTAACATGTTCCTCAACTTTTAACGCCAATATGATTTTTATAGGATTGGTTATTACAGTATTGGCTGATATAGAGGCTTAGTTCTGAGTTTCGATGTAAAACCATAAGTTCATTCATAATTTTGATTAAATATTTAGCTAAACATATTTACTTACGACTTTGTATTTCAGCTCCCCGATCTATTCCTAATTTATTCACACAAAATCAAATTATAGGTTTATTTGAATAGTTGTTAGGGGGGTATAACTTAAGTTTTTTAAGGATTTTAAACCTGAAAACATGTAACATTTAAATAAAATCTAATTTAACGATGTAATAAATAACTACTAGAACTAGAAGGAAAAATGTGTAAGTGATACAAATTTTAAAGGAAGAAGGGTTTAAATAAAAGGCAAAGTTATGTTTAAATAAAATCCAATACATATCGAGGTTATGACTCCTGTATTTTAACTTAGAAAATGGACAAATAAAGTATTTAGTGAGGAAGTTTTGATCACGACCACGTTATAACAAAACAATTATGTTTATTCTTGCATAACATTTTACTATGTACAACAAATAAGTCTCATTTTATTTTTCATTTAATTTTATTACATATTCATTTATAATATTTAATATGTAATGTTTAATCATGAGTCAGATTACATCTCGATAAATTTTTTTTTTTATAATAATTGAAAGCTGTGTTAAGTAACAATAACCTCAATATAATATGGAGTCAAATATATATTTATATAATTACTTTTTATAAAAATCTAAGTAAAATGAGAAGCGATTATTCTGATGTGGTAGTACGGCGTGGGGCCGTGGTCCTCGACGACGGCGGCGGCGCGCGTAGAACTGAACATAGCCGTGATTTATATCGGATTATTGAAGAAAATAGAAGCTCTATTGAAAATCTTTTCGAATAAATTTTGAAGATCAACTAATTAGCTACACTTTTCTCGCTGGAAGTTTGTTTTTACCTCAGGAATAAAAAACTTTCTCGCTTACTGACTTTTTTATGTCAAGTTCTTACAACCTTCTAATATTTTAATTATTACAAATTACACATAATTTTAAACTATAATATATTGATACTGTTAGATGCGGGCATTCATGCAGAAAACGAATATATAAGTTCCATTGTAGTTGTATTATTATTAAGAGGTACAGGAGCGTGTAAACGACAACGCGCTCACCGCTCGGGATTACTCAGATTTGCCGTGTCCTACACTTTGGGTCTGGCCTGACAATGCGCGGACCGTTTTCTGTCCATTTGACGAGCTCTCCATGGTTTCTACCTCCCTGGGGAACGACAACCGAGCCGCATGAACGAGAATGGCCAAAAAAGACGTTTTAAAACTAAATTAACGAATTTTCGCCGGAATTCCTGTGAAATTATCCGATTTTCCAGGAATTTCCGTTCTGTGAACTCTCTGTAATAGTATTACAGGAGGTACATGAATCTGACTGACGACGCATCAATCAGACGACAAGTCGAGATGACGCTGCCGGGCAGACGTAGCACTGGCGCTGGTGCGGGGGTGCGCGCGCAACTCCAACCTTTTGCCTTGGGGGGGGAAATTTCCCCCATTTCCCCCCCGTGGATCCGCGCCTGCGTTAGGAACTTCTATGGTGGTCCCGGGCTTAAGTTTCACCGTGCGGGTCATGCTAATAGTTCACTTTCCAAAGGAAATTCACTAATAAATTGTGAACAGGTTAATGAATAACAATTAAATGTTATGAAAAATAGTTTTAATATTTTAATTTTGAAATTGATAATCTTACTGCAGTTTTAATACGCTAAATCTCATAAAGATGGTTGCAATCCATTTTTATTTTAAAGTTAATAGCTGACCTGCATTTTATCACCTGTTAAAATTGTACTGTTCCTCATTTTTTCCTTATTGCAGTTCAGTGTTTCATGTATTTTATTCCTCATAAATGGTAAAGACTTCTTGACATTTCTGGACCACAACTAATTATGCTTATTGCTCATGAGGAATGAAGCAGGAAACAGTGAACAACAATGCGGACATAATTAAGGAACAGTGAATTTTAATAATCATCTGAGATTATTAAGATTTCATAAATTTTGGACTTTCATAAATCACAGTGATTTCACAACCACTTTGGACTCGGTACTTGCTTTAAAAAAAAAAACAGCATCCATTATTAAAATATGTTGCAACTACCAATCTTTAAATTTATGGTTCGCAAAATATAAAAAATAAATTAAATTTATTGGGAAAACTCAAAAACAATTAATATAATCATTAATCAGATTTATAAGGCAAGGTCGAACATATTCTTTCTCAGTCTTCACCTGTTAATAACTAGCGTATAATAATATAACATTGTAATGTGAATGGGTCATGACATTCCTATGAAAATCGAAAGACGCTTGCGGCAGTTTCAGGCAGTACACCACCTCGGCGAGGCGCCTCGGCCATTGGCGGTGGCGGGACGTGGTAACGGGCTTCGGTCGGTGCCCTCAGCGGAGTGTGTGTGTTGGGGGTTGGGAGATGGGAGATTTAAGAGGGGTTAGCGGAGGGGCTGTTAGGATGGGTGCGCGGCCGAAGGGGGAGAGGGGAAGGGCAGCGACAGCAGCGCGGCAACGTAGACGTTCCGAACTAGCTCCGCCGTCGCCTTGGATGTACAAGCAGACCGTGTACGCTTGTCCCATTACGATGGGTGATCTCCTAAGGAGTATGCTTAATCTATGCTACTACATAGAGCTACTTACCAAGTTTCACAAAAATACATTCATAAATAAATTATATATAGCATTTTATTTATTCCCCATAAGAATAACATTAGGGCTGAGTACGCAGGTTTGCTGCAACGAGGAAGATAAAAAATGTGTATTTTTGCAATTATCAATATAACTCAACCAGATGAAGCTACCAAGTTTAATTAATTTAGGTTCATAACTAAGGGAGATATAAAACTTATTCTCCATATGAATAACATGGGGGCCGAGTATGCAGGTTTGCTGCTAAGGGTAAAATCAAGAAAAAACCTTTTTTGTGCAAATATCAATATAACACAACTAGTTGAAGCCACATACCAAGTTTTATCAATATACATTCATAAATAATCGAGATATCAAATTTGATTTATTCTACATAGGGATAACATTGGACAACGTACTGTGTTTAGCACTTTGAATATCTCTGCTACAGTTGGACATAGATCAACAATTAAAGCACCAAAATGATTGTTTTGTAGAGCTGATTGGTAAAAATAAATGTGAAGTTTTTGGTAAAACTATCTGAGGAAAATCCAAAAACCTTTTTCCCATAAGATTAACGTGGGAAATTTTATGGACGCATTTTTGACTTTTCTCTACAACCACTTAACCTAGCTTAATGATTCAAAATACCAAATTATTATTTTTGTTTAAGCTCTATAAAATGGCTATAACCAAGATTAAGTGTTTTTAAAATTTTGGGGGGAAAATTCAAAAAATTGATTTTTGGAAAATTTAAAACCCCCATAAAACCCTCTTCCCATAGTCTGATTGATATTTTCAAACTTAAAGTCATAAATGTTACTCTACACATTTGTGCCAAATTTCATCAAAATCGGGCATTTCTTTAAAAAGTTATCGCGGTAACAGACACACACACATATATATATTATATATATATGGATATATATAGATGATATAAATATATATATACACATATATATAAATTTGAACGAATAGTGTTTTTGGCATCTGGGGTCCT
This sequence comes from Allygus modestus, assembly GCA_963675035.1. Lineage (NCBI taxonomy): Eukaryota > Metazoa > Arthropoda > Insecta > Hemiptera > Cicadellidae > Allygus > Allygus modestus. The sequence continues at coordinate 80,568,287 of OY776112.1, read as the reverse complement.
CAAAACAAAAAGTTACTGTATCATGGTCTCGGGCTTAAAGTCTTACCATGCCACCTACGGTAATAGGGGAAATTCGCTAAAACTTGATATACAGCTTCGACTGGTTAAGTTATATTGATAATTGCAAAAAACACATATTTTGTGTTCCTTGTTGCAGCAAACCTGTGTACTTAGCTTTCAATGTTATTCTTATAGAGAATAAATAAAATGCTAAATATCACTTATTTATTCGTGTATTTTTATGAAACTTGGTGACAGGCTTTATGTGGTACGGTAGTGAGAAGAAACATATACATGCATTGGAAATTCGCTGAGTACGCAGGTTTGCTGCCACGGGGGTATTTTAAGTTGTTTTGTATTTGTGTTAGTTATAAATTAAGTTGTTACGTTTTAGCTGGGATAGTTTATTTTGTTGTTTGTATTATTAATACCAGTCTTGTTTGTTTGTATACATTTAGCTTTGAAATAAGTTATTAAAATATTGTGTTGGAAGTAAGTAATTTAAAGTTTAATGATTACTTGAAATCCATACTCCATATTGGTAATAAAACAATTTTTAAAAGGTTTAAGCTATTTTAAAGCCTACAATGATTGAGTTACGTAACACCTTGGGGGGGGGTATGGCCAAGCGTTATGGTGGATTACATGGGGAAGGGGGGGGTCTGAAATGAAAAAAAATGTGTTACGTAATATGTGTATGGCCCCTTCACTTGCAATTGTTACATTTTTGTTACTGAGTGCAGAAATACTTGACCTTCAAGAAGTTTGCTTGCTGTCTTAGATTCCCACTGAAATTCCCTACCTACTCCCTGATTGTTCAGAGATTTCTGTTACACTCTATTGTATTTCATCGATTTCCACATACAGTGATACCCTTCATAAATCACTCTTTGTTAAAATGACAGCTAAAAACGTGAATGTTGAGGTAGGTAGTGAAGTGAGTACCTGTGATGATCACTAGAAGGGGCGTCTTCCACATGCATGTTGCAACGGAAGGAAGCAGACCTGCGGTTGATGTCACGGTGGGAGAGGGGGTTGCCACGCTCCTGCGGGGTGGGAGGAGGGGGGCTCACCTCCCCACTCCCAGTAGCCTCGGCCTCCGACGGCGGCGGCGCCTCGCTGGCTAGACAGTTGGCAACCATGATTGCTCTGATGGAGGAGGCGTTAGTGTTGTAGAAGCGGAACAGCTGGCTGAGAATGGGTGTGTGTTCTGACGCTGTCTCCTGTTACCGAGTAAAACAATCTTAATCGGTCATGATATGATCAAACTACACATAGTCAAAGTATACTAATTTTCAAAATTGGTATTATATTATGATTACGGATGAATATCAAGTATTTGAACACCAGTTCAAGCAAATGAATTCTTTATTATTTATCTTGATTATTTTGAGGTCTTTCAAAACATTCTAAATAAGAAATTGCAATATCACCAATAATAAGAGTCTTGATGGATGAAATGGAGTGCATTTCTCCGTACCAATCAGGCTGGTTCCAATATTTACAATACAAATATTGGTCGCACTAAGAAAACATCTGGGGAGAAGTTAAAGAAAAACTTATGTTGTGCTGTAATCGGTAGTTTTCCTGGTTACATGTGGGTGATGGTGGTTAATTACCTGGGAAGCCTTATTGAGCCACAGTCCTGTAGTGCTAACCAGATGAGCCAGCCAATACAAGTCCCCAGACAGTAGATGCTGGTCACTGTACCATGTCCCGAAGATGTCGTAAGGCTTGTTCACCACACGACACTGCAGTTGGAAACCATCTGTAACACTCGACTAGTAAATATAAAATACTCCTTCTCGGTTAGCTTATGCTTAACATTTTTCTGTCAGTTGAAGCCTTAAGCTATTTGGAAATTTATTGTACAATTTCAGGCCAATATAATAAGGAGTATTTTTGTATAGATTCTGTTTATGAATGATTTTGAAGTTGATCTTTAATTCTTGTGTTCTAACGATTATAATTTTGCCTTATATATATTTGCTTATGTACAAAACTCAAAAAATTTAAAAATATACAATGAGAAAAGTTTTAACATGTGTAATTTATTGAAGATTGATCTAAAAGACCAATTACAGTTTAAAAACATTATGGTTTGAATATGTCTCTTTTGAATCATAAAAATCGCCAAAACTTCAGATGGAATCAGACTTGACCAGTGTTGATGAACATAATAATATTTACTCTGCTAACATCATTAGAGATGTGTAGCAATTTAAATAAATGTCATTAGGTTACTAATGATAGGGAGAAATTATGTAATAAAAGTGTCATTCAAAAGTAGTCTCTCTTCTTAAATCTGTTCTGTCAGTGGAATAGCGAGTACAATGGAACTTGGACAATTCAAACCCCAAGGAATTTGAACTTTACAAAATATAAAAAAAGAAGAAAAATGCTAAAAAAAACTGTTTTCAAAACTAGTTCCAGCTGCAGCTAGTTTAACAGGATCGTGGTTTAACCTGCTGCAGCTGTTTTTGGAACAATCCCCTGTGGCTATTGTTGGGACGAATCGTTGCAGCGTTGTCAACAGCCGTAGCCAGCTTGACTGTACAAGTTCTAAGCAAAACTGAATTCTTGTTCACGTTGCAATGATTGGAACCGTTTTCACTCCCGGACCATTGGAATTAAGTAGTTTCAATTTCAGCTGCCACGACACACCTTTACGTAAAAGTCCGAGACTTTGGCTACATACAAACTGTACAACATTTGTTTTCGGGCATTCCTAGTATTGATACCTGTATTATGACTTTTTTTTATCCAGCCTAAACAAATATTTGAATCATCCATAGTAAAATTATAAATAACATATTTATAAAAATGTATAGGAAATGCTAGGGACCAAGCGAAAAATTTGAATTCCAAAGTTTGAACTACCAACACTCCACTGTATTTACAGACTTGTTATCAATACCTGTCAACGAGAACACGGCTATCTCGCCCGACGTGCTGTTGGGAGTGCCGAAGTGTACCCCGCTCACCAGCAGCAATGTGTCTGACTGGTTGAACTGCGAGAATTGAGTGTACTTCCAGCTGAAGTTCTTCATGTCATGACTGTACCTCTCCGACGCTGGGTAGTCAGCGTTCCACACCTGCGCAGTTCAACTACATTTACCAACATCCCATATGTGCAATTACCCGTACTATTACAGTTACAATATCTGGGCGATTAAAGAGCCAACTAAGATGGGTAGAGAACAGTTTCCAAGAGAGTCCAAGGTTTGAGTTTCACTATACTTCGGCGCTCTGCACACGAGAAGACCGAAACCCAACTAGAGATGAGATACTGGTTTGTGGTGCAATTACGGCTGTAGTTGCCTGGTTTAACATCCGCAAACTGGCACATTTTTTGTTTTTATTTTGTCATTTATTTTTAATTCTTAAACTAAGACATTCCCAATGAGGTATCACTTAGTACTTAGTATTAACAACCTAGGCTTAACATTGATTTGCAATAACAATTTATAAATTTGGCAATTCGTGTTCTCTTGTTACGTTCAGTTTTGTGTTTTTGTGTTAGTGTGAGTACCGTTGTGTTTCCACATCCATGAAATCCGGGGGACCCACAGCTGGAGGTCCACTGGTAGAAGGTCTCAGTCAGTAATGTATTGTCTGATCGGGAGTTATTGTCAAGGTTGCACACTGGCGCAACTGAAATTGAGTTGAATGCTCGGAGCACGAGTAGAGACAGAGCTTGAGCAGAGATAGGTCAGTTTACGTGAGGGTGTGCATAGGCCTAAAGCACACTGTGCATAGGCTTGGGTCTACTGAAAAAGGCTGACTGACAGTTAACAATTGTACAAGTCTGAGTGTTTTTCTACTTCCTGGATGAACTATTTGCTAACTGATCACCCATTTTCAAAGAAATACACTGAACAACATTATAGTAGTGTATAATATGAGCAACTAGGCAACTGACGTCGAGACGCAATCAGAATGCCCCATTGCTAACAACTGCAACTGGTTTTCAAAGTGTCATGTCTAAGTTGCGCCTTGTGCGATGTCCTACCTGATTACATTAGTCCTAGGGTCACAGAGAACTCGGTTGCTCAACTTACAGTTGGGTTTACAACTGCAGATGGGTTTTATTCACCCCGTGTGCAGAATGCCTTCCCCTGCCCAGATGCAGTCAAGGAGTGGCCATAATTGTCTAGTGTTTACCTGGGCTGTATTCAACAAGGTTTGTATGACCAAAGAGAAGTTAAAGGAAAATCTCATCCTCCCCTTTACTGCCCAACCTAGTGGACAACATCTATAATCTTATCCAATACTCTTGCATTTTGTTAGCTGAAAAAAATATGTGATTGAGGGCACTGCTTGATCCATAATTTAGGTCCTCACACAACTGGTTCAACTCAAGACGTTTAAAATAAATGGCAAAAGTAAGGATCAAAGGACCATTAATTAATTTGTTCAGGTCTCGTACAACTGCTCTACTCAAGACGTTTCAAATAAATGGCAAGAGTAAACCAAAGAACCATTAATTATTTTGTTAAATCACATAGAAGATTGGAAGGAGGTTTATTCAAACCATGACAATTATAAGGTATGAGTCAAAAGTATCATTTTAATATTTACAAAGGATTAAAATATTTAGTTTATAGTTCTTTTTTATACAAGTTGACAGAGTAATAAGTACAGGTCGTGTTTTCTGTAATTACAATCATTCAAATCATTTTAAAAATATTTTAATAAAAATACTAATCGATATATTACTTAAAATATTTTATTAACACGCTCGCTGCGGCAAACCCCAATCGAGGTCATGGCCGACCCCTACTCGGGTGCGTTCAACCCCCTTCGGGGTTCTTCGGCAATGCTATTCAGCTATCATCGGTTAGTTAGTATCGTCCCCAGACCTCAGTAAAGTGCTGTAGCGTGTAGTAAAAGGCCATGTCTTTCTCGCGTTGTGTTGGTTGGGATTACCCGCCATTACTTTTGAGCCAGTGACGACCTGTGCGTGGCGCTTGAGTTGTTTTATAAATTTTTTATAATTTTTTAAATTTATTAATTTATTTTATTTTTTTATATTTTTTTTTTAATTTTTACATATTCATTCATATACAAATTTATATATATATATATATACATATATATATAATATGTTATATCGTATTTATAAGTAATATTCATATAAGTGACATTTAAATATATATATGGTTTTCACCCCAGTACTGGCGACCCCGTTCGGGGTCAAAAATGGCTGCCTTATTTTATTTAGCTTTTTTTATCAAAAACTTTCTTTTTAGGTTATATTTAGTTGTTTGCACAACAAAACCATGTGAATTTCGTATAAGTGACATTATTGTTACATAAATATAAATATAGTTTTTACCCCAGTGCTTGCGATCCCGTTCGGGGTCAAAAATGGCTGCCTTATTTTATTTAGCTTTTTTTATCATAAACTTTAATTTTAGGTTATATTTCGTTGTTTGCACCAAAAAACTATGTGAATTTCGTAAAAAAAATTAGCACCAGGGTAACTTATTGCGAAATCGATGGCCGCAGCGAACGTGTTAAAGTACTAACTGAGATGTAAGTAATGAAGGTGAATAATGATGTGTGTGCAAGTCGAATTACCCTTTAACCTATTTATTCTGTGCTTAGTTCTTTACCTAGTTGTACTTTAACCCATTGGCAAAGACATACGAGCTGGTCTCGTTCCTTACTTGTAATTTTGTAAACCTATAAATTGGAATAGAAATTTGTGTTTATAAATGGATTAAGGGTTTATTTTCATTAAAATACTGTTTTCATTCAGTTTTGAACACAACACAGTAGACAGTAAAAAGTAGCAAAATCAGTGTTGGCCATGTGCAACTCACAAAGAATTAACCGATCCCGTCAACTTCCAAGCAAGCCTGCCAGCGCTTGTTTTACTTGGGCCCTCCCACCAACATTGCCACAGACCGCTTAACTCATTGTGAGTTGCACGACTGGTCAGTTTTTGTCGTGTGCGGGAATCGAACCCACAAACATCGTATCCACACCTGGCCAAGGTGTTTCCACCACGTAGTCAACTCAGCTAACACGACCAAGGGCCTAGCGGCGATATTAAGGTTTTTCAGTCAATCCGCGCCCCTAGCGGATAGAACCGTAGTCGCCCGCGGTCATTAGTTACATATTTTGCTACTAGAGTGCAGCACCAATCAAATCCCGTTATAGGCTATTGCTAATAGAATAAAATTACTACCTTAATGGGTTAAGCTGTTTTATGGTACCCTCGGTAATCCATACTACTTGGTAATGCTAAAACTGTCAGGGTCTCCTATATTCCGCATAATCAAAAGTCAACTGACTGACCCTTGTAAATACATATTGAATACCAAACCAATAATTGTTAAATTCCGTAACTTCATGGTTAAATTCTGTAACGTACCCAAGGCAGGCCATTAGGCTTTAGTAATTTCATTCAAATTCTCACACCCAATTATAGTGGACAATTGCTGTATACAACTGTTAACTAAATATAACACAGTACATATGTGCAAACTGTAATGTACAATTCATTTTTATGTAGTTTTGCACTTTTATACACACAGTACTTAATATTCAACTTAAAACATTGAGTTTTACTTAATTGCAAATTAAGCAATCTACAACTATATTTTCTGAATATTTACCTAGTATTGAAAATTTAAATGTCTTTAGCATTGCTTACAATTATGAATCCGTCCTTGGAAGAAGTGGCAAACATGGTTCCATTGTGGGCAAAGCTGACGTGCAACACTTGGTGAGCATGTTCCTTTAAAATTTCAGAACAAACTGTAGGGGTGTGGTAGCATAGGCGCTTGTACTCCTCTTGCCACGAGGTCTTACCTGCAACCCAACATATGTTGTTGATCATATCCAGTGTTAAATTGTTCAAGTTGTATATGCCGGAATGCATATCCACACATTTTGTCCTTCCCCTCCTCATAAAAGAAACAAGTTTTGTTTTTTGAAAACATCTAATTAAACTTAAACAAAACTAATTTTTATACAAAACACTTTTATGAACTTCCAGATTTTAAAACATAGTTTCTTTTTTATAATTGAATTGAATTGAAAATATCTTTATTCATAAAGTACATATAACATGGTATACATCGAAAGGCGTCATTATACTATCACTAACAGCAGTTTACAATGTTAATTAAAATCCATTTTATAGCCCCTGAACTGTTGTTTTAGACTAAAATAGGTTGTACATACCTCCCGTCATATCTGTTGCGACGCGACATATCTGCTTCAGATACGTGTCTCGCGAGACCGGTTGGTCGGTGTTTGGTAAGACATGTCTCATGAGAAGCAGGTCCGCGCATGCGATTGGAGTGGAGTATTGCTGCGTTCAGCGTTTATGTAATGTGCAAATATGTTTATGGATTGTGAAAATATCAACAAACCACAACCAGATTAAGCCTTATACCAAGATTTGTCAGTATTCGTTAATAAATAAGAAATTTATAAAGTTTTTACTTTATTTTTCTAAGAATAACATTGGACAACTTACGGTGTTTTGCACTTACAATTTCTCTGTAAACAATTGACGTAGAGCATTGACCAAAACACTAATTTTTTTAAAATTTTTTTAAGCTGAATCCAGTGGTGAGTAATACAATTATATTTTGTAAAAGATTATAATTTTATAAGAATTATAACCTTGGCATTGCAACTCAGGCAAACTGACTCACACATGCAACAAGAGACATGAGACACGCATGGAACACACACGTCGCATTCAATTTCATCAGATGTGACAAATATCTTAAGACACGATGTCTGAGACACCAGTATGTAACCCGCCTTAGAGCAGAGTAGAGAAGCAACCACTGAACTGCAACTGAATAGCGACTGGCGAGGCGAACGGGAGTGAGTACGGGACATCATCTCGAGGCTGCATCTGTTTAGCGGCCGGAGAGTGGTGGGGAAGCAGCTGCCTCAGTGAGTCCCCTCCGCCACTCTACCCCCTACTTCCCCTCTCGCGCATCTCAGAGCTCAGATGAGATCTGACGGACTAACTATTGCCTGTTTATTATATGTGAGTCAGCGATGGCTAACAATACCTAGCCACTATGCAAAATAAAATCCCTGAGATATATCAGAACACCGTTCTGTCATATTCCCTCCAAAATTAAGCACTGGTAATACCTAACACAATATGAGCCTTTGCTCGCCTATCACTTAACTATACTTGAAAATCTAGACAAAGAGGTAGGAGGCAAGTTCTATTAAAAAACTACACAGGATCCTATTAAGATTCATCCAATGGATCAAAATAAACATGCTTTATTAGATAACTAATTAGCTAACAAAATTGTTAATCTTTCTAGACCTCGTGCGGATCTTCGTGAAGCCTGGGTGTTATTGGTAAAAGTGGTTTAAACCGTTATTTTTTAGGGTGGGGGTGAGCGATTGACATCTGTTCTTAGTCTGTTGACTAAAAATTGCTTGTGAGAATCACCTGTTACAAAGTGATTGTTATGCACATATCTCAGTTTAAGACTGTCCCACACATCTTGCGAAGAGGCTGAACATTCGGCCGAATATCCTCCGGAATTTTCACTGAACATTCCATCTGTATTCTTGCTACCAGTACACTATGGCCCAACAAAGGCGTACTAAGGCGAACGCGATAGTGTACTCAGTGTGCTCGTGTCTGTTCGGGATAGTTCGCATTACCATGATTCGTGTGGTACCTGTGCTCCGTTTTTGTCGGGTTTTTGGCACGAATCAAAGGAGATGAGCGGAAGCGAATGGGCGAGCATGGTATTACATGGTATTGGGCGAGCGTGTTCTTGATTAGTACGGTGTACACATTCGGTTGATTTGGTGCAAGACCCGTTGTCGCACCTCGTTCTGAACATTCGGCGGGACATTCGAAAAAATCATTCGGCAATAGTGTACTGGTACAAAAAAGTTCGTGCAGCTCCCACAATTCTCGCGACTACTCCGAACATTCGAAGTTCGGCCAAATGATCGGGCGTATTCGCGAGAAGTGTGGGACAGCCTTTATTGATTAGGCCTAACACAAATTATTTTCATTTACTTTCATCCTAGCGAAGTTCGCTGTGCCAATATGTTTAAACATTAGTTTTATAGGAAAAAATATTTAAATTACAAATAAACAATCAGCAAAAGCAAATAAACTTTTTTAAGAGTAAAAAACAGCTGATCGTACAAGAACAAATATTCCACATATTATAGTGCTTACAACAGTGAAACAGTTCAATGGCTTGTGTTTACGATTCCATTTGAAAAGAAAACCAAGAAACATAATGTAATCATTTAGAATTTGTCAAGACATAATTTAAAATACAATACTCAAAAACATAGAGCATATTATCAATTATGGTTTAAATACCATCCTCGTGTTTATAAAGACTACCATAAAAACTTATTACTATTACTATACGTTCACCCAGTAAAAAATATTTAATATACAGAGTAGCCAAATGTTTTCCTCAGGGATAGTATTGTGACACATGGTATTGTGAACTTCAACGCTGATCCCCCCCATTCTTCTGCTGGCACCCCCTACTCAGGCTTCACGAAGATCCGCACAAGGTCTATATAGGTATCTAATTCCGTAAGCCTAAATTTGATAGTGAAATTGTGAGCGAATGGGAAGTCGTGGAAAGCTGGTAGAGGTATCATTTTAAAGATCTGGACATGACATTTTGGGGAAAATTATTAATTTTTCTTAACTCTGTACCGAAAATTTGTTACCGAATAAAATAATTCCCATTTAAATAGCATGGGGATTTAAAAATGCTGCTTTGTTTGCATTAAATCATATGATTAAGTATCTACTTTGTTTGAGAACTGCCATGTGTTTTAACCCTCCAAGTGTCTTTAATAATGGTCTTAATGTTTGCCTATTTTTTGGTGATTTTTCAGTGTTTTATTCAAATAAATGTAAAAATACTCAAAAACACTCCAAACTGCATTATTGTATAGTTTTTCTTGTTCATGAAATCATGGGCTTCAATATTACATATATGGGCTTCAATATTACATATATAACATCTCACAAAAATTATAAAAAAAAAATATGTGATGTTAAAAAAATAATTAAAAAATTTTAAAGTTTGTGCTCCATGAAATTATAAATGGTTCTAGAATAAATTTTCAAAATAGCCAATTTGTTCTAAATCTGATAAGGATACTAAATGAATAAAAAAATAATCAGCTAAAGCAGCAAATTAAAAAGTTTTAGATTATAATTTGTTGTTGTACGCTATAGCAAATGAGCAAAATGGCCTTTGAGACGTTACAGTCAAAAGGATAATTTACCTCGATATCACTGCCGCCTATTTCTCCAGGATCATCAACCAACCCTTCATCATCACTAAACTTTTCTTCTAAAGCCCCATGTATGTCACTACCGTCCAATTTTACAAATAAAAATAACGAAAAACATCTCAACACAACATCATTCCCGAAGTGAGGTTAGCGATGCACAACAAAACTTCACACTTCAGCTGTCTGCTAAGGTACGATTGGTAAGGACGTAAAAAGCGTCTGCAGACAGACATCGGGAGAAAGCTTAGAATCTGCTGTAAACAGCGATACCAATTTCAATCCGGTTCATTAAGATTCAATGCGCCCCAGAGCCTATTTTGTAAACGCTGTTTGACTGTTGACCCAGCGACAGTAAACACCACAGCGGATGTGTTTTGTGTCGCTATAGCGACACATAACGCCTAGAGGGTTATCCTAGATCACAGTACAGTTTAAGTATCAATTTCATGATGTGTTACTTGATTATTTTAGAGATAGAATAGAAATTCAATCTTAAATATAAATGTGAATATGACAAGTCTATTGACCAGGAAAACATTGCATGTAAGGGCGTATAAAATGATGTAAATAAATAAATAGGCTGAATAAATTTCCTCAGTATGTAAAGAGTAAAAAAAATCAGATGAGGCAGAGCAAGCCATTAGTAATATATCTAATTCCATAAGCCCAAATCTGACAGTGAAATTCTGAGCTAACGGGAGGTCATAAAAAGCTTGGAGAGGTCTCATTTTAAAGATCTGGGCATGAAATTGTAGGGAAAATTATTAAGTTTTCTTAATTATGTACACTTCTACAAAAAAACTAGGTACTTAAAATTGTTTAACGTACGAAATAAAATCATTCCCATTTAAATAACATGGGGATTTAAAAACGTCTGCTTTGCTTGTATTAAAACATGTGATTAAGTGTCATTGTTAGTTAACTGCCATGTGTTCCTACTTGTAATGTTTTAATTTCCTCAGTTTGAAAAGAATACAAAAAATCAGGTGATGCAGAATATTGGAGCAAGGTTAGGGGATATGGCCCCTTCAAGCCACAATATACACACTGATACATCAATCATCTAACAACTACTTTGTTTTAGTGCATTATACCAGATATTCCCATTTACTTAACCCATCTTTTCTCATTATCACCTTTGATACCACACAGTGCCTGTTGAACAGATCTAATAGGTGATTCATTCAGCAGAAGAGCTCTTGGTAACCACACTATTCGATTTGAGAACCGCTACCAATACTCTATCTAAAGTATGTACTGGGACCAGTGAGGTGCTGAGGTACAACCTAGCGTGGTGATTAGAAATCACGGTTCCTGCCTGCAAGATCCAATCATCTATCATCCATGAGATAACACATTTAGCTTTAGGAAAAAAGTTTTAAGTAACCTAACCACAATAACATGTTGCCCTTTTCACCTGGTAGTATTCCGATGCTGGAGTCAATCTTGAAGTCCCGGTAGAGCAGACGCTTCCACAGCATCTCGTCATGGGATACCCGATGCCAGTGGTGGCACGACTGGCCCGCGCTGAGCAGCTCTCTGGCAGTCAGGTACTGGAACACTTGCATCAGCATCGGGTCTGGCATCAGTTCCCAGCAACTGGCCCCAGCTGCCGGTTCCCCTTCCATCCCACAGCTTCTTGTGCGATGCTACATCAAAATCGTTGCTCGTTAATATTTTGACTATAAATTTTCTTAATGAAATTACGCTACTTTTTTACTGGTGTTGAACATAAAGTACCGTATACGACTCCTCTTATGACATCAGTAACATGAACTTTGGACAGAAAATTAATAATTCCAACAGTACCGGTACAGAGCCAAATAAGATCATGTAGGTATTACAAACATAATTCTTTCAAATCAATTGGTCCTTATGTGTTACATAGAGTACGTTTTTTCATAGCACACAATGACACTTAGGCCAGGTTGATTTATTCATTATAAATATGTAAATCGTACTTGCATTGCTTGAGATTGCCCCGCCACATGCTAAAGTAACGCTCCCATAATGACCGCTCCCGCTCGGTCAAGCAAGGTCAGGCAGTCATTGGCCTTCGGCAGTAAGCTCGCAGCACATCACATATATATTCCCACATCAGGTATTCCCATCTGATTTGATTTATTGCTTTATGCACTTGTTGAATAATACGATTTCCCTATGCCTTGTGTCTTCACTATGAGTTACTGAGTGTACCGTACTTATGATAAACTAACCTAGGTTAACCAAGAGGCATGCTGTAAAACGTTGTACTCCTTCAACTACGTATGCATCCACCAACTATTCGGATGTGATATGTCGGTATTTGGCATTTTTATAACAACTATCAGAAGGAATCTATTATTGAATCAAATAAAAAAAATCAGCTATTACACAATAATGTACCAGTACCGGTACTGTAATAGTTTGTATTTAAAAAATACAATAAGTCATATTCCTTTTAGCGCTAAATGTGACTGTTTTTGTTCAAAAATAGTAACTATTTGAAATAGGGTAACAGTAAGTTAATACAATAACTCTTTCAGTGCTATATACCGATATATCATCTTTTGAATCTGTTATCAATAAACACTGTTGCTTCATAAGTGATTGCATCGATATGTGCTCAATCTGCAGTCTGACATGTGGTGAAACCTGGTAGACACAAACTTAACTACCTTGTCCAACGCCTAGGCTCTAATACCACCTGGTCCGCTATGCTGGTCTGATCAGTGGCTGTGCGGTCTAAGGCGTTACCTTCCCAGCCGGGAGTAACTCTTGGATCGAGGGTCCGAATCCCGTCACAGTCGGTGGGTGTTAAGTGCAAGTCATGGAGAGTTCACCTGTCTGTGGCTGAGTTGAAGGGGAGGGCGGACCTTAAGCAAACGGTGGACAGCTCGGGTCCAAGCTGACGGGATGGGTGGATTCTTTGTGAGTTGCACATCTGATCATGTGTTTTGCTACTTTTTTCCTTTACTGTGTGCGTGTCCAGCGGAAGCACGTTTTTATTACTTTGAACTGTTCAGGCATTCAAGTCATTTAAAAAATCAACAAAACATCACAGATTCAACTATACTTCTTTCAGAAGCTTAGCACTCAAAGGGTTAAACATTACAGAATAATGTAATATCACGGTTTTATAGACCTGTAATTTGTACCGGCATGATAGCAAACAGTCAAGAGGAAAAATAATTTTTTTTGCACTTCATGACGACAGTCGTGAGGGTTTTCTTGATGAAAACCAAAAAGTTCAAACTCAATTTGATTTACTAATTTTTTTAATAGAATACTTAAATATGTAAACCCAATATAAAATCTAAATAGTTAATAACCAATATGTTTTTTTTGCAAATGTTATTATATTTCTTGTATTAAGTTACGGCATTGACTATAAATACTGAAGTAGACTTCTCATTGCCATTATAAAATGTGTCCCTAGTTTTGTGTATGCTAGGATTGAAAGAGGTCGTAGTATATACCAATCACCAACAGAGTATACTGCTGTCAACTATTACTTATCCTCTCAAGGAGGGGATAACACAACAGCTGGTGTGTCAGAAAGCAAACATAAGTTGATTATCACTTGCTTTCATGGGGTGGAGATATTTAAAAAATTAACGTAAATAACTAAAATAAAAAGATGACAGCAGCACAATCTGTCGGTGACCCAATCAAACTACTTCAATTTTAAAATCTAGCATACACTAAAAGTGGGACAGCTGGGCCATTAAGGATGGGATGTTTCCTTCAGTATTTATAGCCTAGTCAATGGTTACGGTATGCAAATCTGCTATGGACACATTTTTTTGAGTTAATTTCAAAGCATTTCTTGATAGTCAAATTTAAATCAAATAAGTTTATTTGCCTTAGACTTATAAACTACTGGCAATGTCTTGGGACATAATGACTCACAGAGCCAATAGTCAATAAATAAACTTAGCCTACTTTACAAGATATTACTAGAAGAAGCAACACTGTTATGACCAAAAAAAACAGTCAGTCTGTTAACATAAATAAACAGGCCTAAAGAAATATGAGGTATACACCAGGCAAGCTAGAAACGTAAATTCAATGATTATACTGATAGCGTTTGAATCAGCTTGCTGACACTGCGTTAGATCAGGTTGTCGACAGTTAAATGTTACTGTCAAAATTACAGTGACCATTAGTGAAGGCTTTATAATAATAATATTTATTCCGTGACAATGTTTAACAATGTGTTGGAATTTACAAAACAAAATATTAAATTTATGGGGGAATTTTTAAACCAGGTAAGGTAGGCCTAAGTCATATCTTTCCCTTCCTATCTTCAATTTTATTTTTTATAAAAAAGTTGGATAAGATAATAGGCCAAGGAACTTCCATTTTTTCCAAATATGGACAATTCTGACTGGGTAGTTTTAATTATACTGTCCTTGGTCTTCTGAAGTTATTTCAAATAGGCCTCAAGCCCTAACTTTGAACTATAAACTTGGCATCCATCAGATTACTAAGTAGAAGATTAAAATGTGAATACAATACACTTCAATAATACCAAATGTTCGATTAGAAAATAATAACTAAATTTTGAGCAAAACAATCAAAAGAATATTAGGGTAAAAGAATAGCCTATTTTGCGCCAACTAAATTAAGTAAAGTGACATTGCGTTACAAAACAGTCTTTCAATCTCACACAAGACACTGGCAAGTAAATGATTGGGGTTATTATGATATTACAACGAGCCGCTATCGAAATAAACACTTGGTCTTTGTATTCCTTAAATTACATACCTTTTAAAGACGTGAAGAGAAAATAAATTATACCCCAAAATATGGACAAAAATAACTATTGCTGAATATTTTCATTGCATACATGATGTTTTTCCAAAGTCAGCTGACATTTGTAAACATGCCAAAGTAATCCCAGAAATACTATCAGCTGGTTATCCAAAAAGACGTTAGGCGGATAACAGATTGGTTATAAAATTGTTATTGTATATAGGTCCTAACACTTTTTTAACAAAAGAAAAATCTGTGAGATTGGATCGTGATGCTGGTCACTTTTTTCGTAGGGTAAAAGCACGTTTTGAATAGACTGTAATTTCAGTATTAAAAAACAACCAAATTGGTTTGTGGTTGAAGGGATTGTATTGAAAAATTAACTACAATACATTACATGACCCGCCTCTTATTTTTCTCGGTCGTACCTTTTACTTTCTCCCCCTTATACATAGTATATGGAGAAACTATTGTTTTCGTCAACATTTTCGAATTCGAGTTTTAAATATATAAATATTCGATTTGGTGCTCCATGGACCCAAAAAACGTATTTTTACGTGATGTCTGTGTGTCTGTCTGTCTATCTGTATGGATGTGTACAGATGAGCTAGGAGCTCTAACCAATGGTCCGATTTTTATGAAATTTGGTATTTATGTCCTAATCCACGATCTCCAGGAGATTCTTTTTTCATTTTAGCGAATTTTCCCTATAGGGAGAAGCTATTACCGTAGTCGGCATGGAGAGACCTAGGCCCGGGACCATGATAACTTTTCGTTTTGAGGTCCCCAGACCCAAAAAACACCATTCGTTTGAAACTGTGTGTGTGTGTGTGTGTGTGTGTGTGTGTGTGTGTGTGTGTGTGTGTGTGTGTGTGTGTGTGTGTGTCCGTGAGAACGATAACTTTCGTAAAAATTATCTGATTTCGATGAAATTTGGTATAAACGTGTAAAGCAACATTTATGACTTTTAAGTTCCAAAACCAGCCAGATCGCTCTATCCGGAAGGGGTATTTGGGGGGGGGGGCTTGTACCCCAAAAAAGGTTTTTTTTTATCTTTTAAATATAATTTTTGAAATTTTCAAATTGTAGTTTATACCATTGGATTCAGCTTAAAAAAACACAATTTGGTATTTTGATCATTCCTCTACGTCAATTGGTTCCCAAGATATTGAAAGTGCTAAACACCAGTACCGTACGCTGTCTAATGTTAGTCTTATGGAGGAAAAGAAAAATTGTATATTTCGCCTATTTATGAACGTATACTGACGATACTTGGTAAACGGCTTCATCTGGTTGTGGTCTATTGATATTTGCTCAAAATAATAATTTGTTGCCAAAGGCTCCCGTAGCAGCAAACCTGCATACTCAGCCTCATGTTATTCTTATGGATAATATCTAATTGCTGTCTTCCTTTATAAACATAAATTAATAAAAACTGGTATATGACTTCACCTAGTTGAGTTATATATTAACATAATAACCCATTTTTTGTGTTCCTTGATGCAGCAAACCTGCGTACTCAGCCCCAATGTTATTCTTATTGAGAATAATTAAAATTGTATACAGGGTGTCACAAAAAAGTGTGATGGGCTATACAGGACCTAATTCTACATGCAAAAATAAGTCAAAAATTAGGAATAATATTTTTTGGATTTCGGCTTAGTTTAGCCGTAATCCGCCATTTTGTTTTTTTGGGAAAATATTTATTATTTCAAAAACCCAATGAGATATTTTTACGAAACTTGGCAAAAGTGTTTACACTAAAGTAAGTAACATTTGTAAGAAAAAAATATTTTTTTACCTTTCCAAATTTCAAAATGGCGGCCATTTGAATTTTGTTATGCCAAATTTCATGAAAACCGGTACCTAAATCAAAATTTTTAAGACACAAAATGTTTTGTATTTATTATAACAAATTTAACAAACCAAAAATTAATAAAATTGGTTCATAAATAAAGAAGCTGTGTTTATTTTAGTAGTTTAGACTGAAATTATTAATGTAATAATTTATGTAATGTAATTAAGTAATTTCAGTCTAAATTACTAAAATAAACACAGCTTCTTTATTTATAAACCGATTTTATTAATTTTTGTTTTGTTGGATTTGTTATAATAAATACAAACAATTTTGTGTCTTGAACAATTTTGATTTAGGTACCGGTTTTCATGAATTTTGGCATAAAAATATTCAAATGGCCGCCATTTTTAAATTTGGGAAGGTAAAAAAATATTTTTTTCTTACAAATGTTACTTACTTTAGTGTAAACACTTTTGCCAAGTTTCGTAAAAATATCTCATTGGGTTTTTGAAATAATAAATATTTTCCCAAAAAAACAAAATGGCGGATTACGGCTAAACTAAGCCGAAATCCAAAAAATGTTATTCTTCTAATTTGACTTTTTTTGCATGTAGATGAATTAGGTCCTGTATAGCCCATCACACTTTTTTGTGACACCCTGTATATCACTTATTTGAGTATATATTTTTATGAAATTTGGTAAGTGGCTTTATGAAGTATTAAGACATTTATATCTCCATTGGAAATTCACTGAGTATGCAGGTTTGATGCGACGGGGGTATTTTTTATTTTTAAGGGTAATAACTATCCCCCAAACCGCTAAATAACATGACAAATCCAAATTTCTCAAAATCGGCTCTAACGATTTTGATTAAACTTTAGTGGCTTGTAGAGCTTTTAGTTTTCCAACAAAATGACACACCCGCATTTCTGTAAAAAGTCGGGTTCAGAAATTACAGGACTTAAAACATCAAAAAACCAGTTTTTTTTTACTTTAAAAAATATAACTATTCACCATTAAAAAAGCTCAAAAAACTAAATAACTTAGTATTTTGAATTACTATTCTACGATTGCTGGTTGCGGAGAAAATTTAAATTTTCATTTTGCATAGTAAACGCAGTTCGTTGTCCAATGTTATTCTTATGGGGGATACAACAATTGCTATTTTTCTCTTATTTACTGATCAATTTCGTTCAAACTTGATATGCTTGTCAAGTTAGCATTGACCAACAGAGGAAATTCGAAATATGTTGCCCCTTAATAACCCTAGGGGGGGAATAGGGGGTATTTCCCCTCTTAAAACCACATATGTAGCAATGAATTCTGTAGTGCCTCCAAAACAGGGATTTGGGTGGACGTTTTTAAAACAACTTGTTTACAAGATTTTCTGTACAGTAAATTCAAACAGTGCTTTGTATTCTATATTTAGTAAATAAAAAGTAATTTATTCATTAAAGTTGGGCTAAAAGGGAGAAAGTATGTGTCAGTTTCCTGATACCGTTTATTTATGTAGTGGTAAACACAGTATTGTCCAATTCTCCTGTTTTAGAGAAAAAATTAATTCCTTACTTTCTCACAAAAATTTTGTAAATAGTCATGCTCACATCGATCCGTTGAGAAACATTTTACGGCTTTCATTCCAAGTGTGAGGGGGTATTTCCTCCTTAACACGTTGAGTGCTAAAATGTGCACAATTGAGGACACTATAGTGGCTAATATATAATTATTGATTAGTCATCAAGTAAAAGACGTCAATGCATCCAAAATGTCATCATCAGACATCGATTTTGGTCAGTTTTAGTGACGTCATTTCCGGTACCGTACGTTAAATAACGTAGTTCCAGTTTGCCGTTCGCCGGCGGTGACGTTTGACGTGACTCGGTAATTGTTTCTAGCGACAACACTTACTATTTGTTTCAATTATACACCGAAAAGAAATTATTAAACCATATACAATCCCTCCCGCCGCCATTTACATGTCTCGCATGCCGGTAGCGCCAAGCGTCGGACTCCACGAAGGATTCTCACTTGATACCATAGACTAAACTTGATACTTCTTCTCTATCCCGTGGACTCGAAGTGAGTTTTGGGAGCGTCAAACCCTCCATTTGGGGAAGGAAATTTCATTGTTAGGCTAATCTCATACTAACTACTCGAATGGTAACACACTTCTCTTATCCATTTTAACTCCACGTTAAAAAAATTAAACCTGCGGGTGAGGGGGAAAGGAGAAGGGAAGGCGGGAATGGGAGAAAATATAACTATTACTAATATTATAATTATTAATATTGATAAAGCCACATCTTCCTGGTCAACATCTCAAGGAACACTGACTGGCTGCGTGGCTAGTGTTGACACAAAACAAGTAACATTCATGTATGTGAAACGATGTTTCTCATACAATGTTCCTCATACAATTATATGATGTTAGGATACAGTCTACATACAGACTGGATACAGTCTACATACAGTCTGGATACAGTCTACATACAGTCTGGATACAGTCTACAGACAATAACATTGTATCCCAGTGTGGATTAGGCTTAGTGTAAAAGAGTGGCTTGGTTGCCATTCCCCGGTTTTTAGCAAGTGGGAGGAGCTATGAAACCTCAAGTTTAGCTGTGGTGTATCGTCACGGGCGCTTATAACAATTAAAAGTTATTTTTAGCGAATTTCCCCTATAGGGAAGAAGCTATTACCGTAGGTCTCATGGTAAGACTTAAGCCCGAGACCATGATAACTTTTTGTTTTGAAGTCCCCAGATGCAAAAAACACTATCAGTTCAAATTTATATATATGTATATATATATATATATATATATATATATATATATATATATATATATATGTGTCCGTTACCACGATAACTTGAGTAAAAAACGTCCGATTTAGATGAAATTTGGCTCAAATGTGTAAAGTGACATTCATGACTTTAAGTTCGAAAACCAGAAATATCGGACCATGGGAAGGGGGTTTATGGGGGTTTTAAATTTTCCAAAAATCAGTTTTTTGCATTTTTCACCCTAAAATTTTTAAAAAACTTAATTTTGGTTTTGACCATGTTATAGAGCTTAAAAAAACAAATAATATTGTATTTTGAATTATTAACCTAGGTTAAGTGGTTGCGGAGAAAATCCAAAAAAACCTGCTCATAAAATCTCCCATGTTAATCTTATGGGAAAAAGGTATTTGGCTTTTGCTCAGTTCATTTCTATGTAAACTTCACATTTGCTTTTACCAATCAGTTTAGCTCTACAAAACAATCATTTTGGTGTTTAAATCGTGATTCTACGTCCAACCGTTGCCGTGATATTCGAAGTGCTAAACACAGTATGTTGCCCAGTGTTATCCTTATGGAGAATATTTAAAATTTGATATCTCGATTATTTATGAACGTATATTGATGAAACTTGGTAGGTGGCTTCACCTAGTACTGGTATATTGATATTTCCACAAAAAATTGATTTTTTGTTGATTATCCTCTTAGCAGCAAACCTGCATTCTCATCCCTAATGTTATTCTTATGGAGAATACGGAAAGCTTTATATCTCCCTTAATTATGAACATAAATCATTAAAACTTGGTATATAGCTTCACCTGGTTGAGTTATATTGATAATTGCAAAAATCCCGCATTTTTATCTTCCTTGTTGCAGCAAACCTGCGTTCTCAGCCCTAATGTTATTCTTATAGAGAATAAATAAAATGCTATATATCACTTATTTATTTAAGTATTTTTATGAAACTTGGTAAGTGGCTTTATGTGGTAGTAAGAAATATATTCATTCATAGGAAATTCGCTGAGTACGCAGGTTTGCTGCGACGGGGTATTGATGTTCTTAAAAACGTTTACTTAAAGGTAAAGTAATAATCATTTAAATTGCAAGATAATTCAAAATCACTAATCAACAATTTTTTTAAATCTGTGACAATTTTTTTCTATAGCGTACACTAATATAATGAAATATGTAAGATGACCATTTTTATTTTTATTTTAGCATATTACTCAATAAAAAGTAATCGATTTTGTTATTTTTTATTGTATTTGTCGCATTGTTATTACTTTAGCATTACACTTATTTTGGTTCAAATACTTCAAACAGTAAAGGCACATTGGGTTGGCATATACACATTCATGGCGTATAAAAAATACGACAGCTATGTATGTGCCCATCATACTAAATCTTAAAACATCCTAAATGTAACAGTTTTACTTTAATTCAAAAAGTTAAACAAATGTGTGAAAATAATGATAACCAAACATCGGCCTTTTGCAATAATTTTTAGTTTGTTACTACTGATTTATTCATAGTAAGTAGTAAAACTCAGGCAGGCAGAACAGAAGGGAAACTGAGCCGTATCCGTCGAGCTGCTTGAAGGTACCCACACACGAACTGACAAATCAGTCGAGTCGCTCGTGTTGGATGTTTCCGTCAAGCCGAGCGCCCAACCTAACAAATCCGTCGAGCATGTTCATACGGCATCCACACACGGTCGAACACGGTCCGTGTGTGGGTAGCTTAAGATCTGTTCAACAACAGACAATAAAATCTCAACTGAGAGAGCTATTTAAAATATAGCTTATCTAGGACAAACCTAGGTCTCCACAAAAATTCCAATTTTGGATTATTAACTAAGAAAATGCACTTACACCAGGAATACAGTAATTAGTGTAGCCCATAAAATTAATAGTATTAGTAATAGTATTATATTATATTGAATTGTACTTTGTCTAAAAGGGGCAGTCTCGATTATTGGGGAAGTGTTATTTTGTTGAATACAATTAAATATAAATAGTTTAAGAATTCTGACAGTATACTCTCTCAATTTGAAAATCCTTTAATGTAGACATACACGGACACAAAGCTCTGAGCTGAAGATTGGATGTTGATTGTCTGCTTAGATACTTTATCATAAGCAGTCACCATTGAAAATGCTTGACAGTGTGGCTGACACTATTATGGTACACCTCATATCGCTGTCTTTAGATCGCCAAACATGCCTGTTGGCTCATGAGACATATCGTTGAGGTTTCTTGAAAAAACAAATGAATGAGCCAAGTACAATCACTTCAATGAGCCAAGGAGGTCAAATTCACTTCACTCAGTTGTATTTCTGTTTTTCTGATGTGATTGGGCGAAATGAATAGTAAAGGGGTTTTATTTTAATTTAGGGTGTATCCACTTTGATTATTCACATTTCTTTTACAAAGAATATAAATTGGTCATATAGTCTTGGTAGACTATTCTTCTACTAAGTTTAATGCAAAATTTATTCAAGGGTTTTGGGGACAGTGACTACTTACAAAGGATTTTTTAAAACGTGAGTGCGGCCTACGTTGATTAACGTAGTCCGAGTCAGATCCGAGCGCCCGTGGCGTACTACGTTAAAAACAGTAGTGTTCCCACTCCCAATACATTAGCTCAGTTTGAGCTCAGCCATTTCTGGGGAACGTTATACCGCTTTGCCGCCTGTTGTACCAGTCCACGTGTACAATTTTGTGCGTTTCATTTTTTGGTCCGGTTTTTCTG
This sequence comes from Allygus modestus, assembly GCA_963675035.1. Taxonomy (NCBI): domain Eukaryota; kingdom Metazoa; phylum Arthropoda; class Insecta; order Hemiptera; family Cicadellidae; genus Allygus; species Allygus modestus. The sequence continues at coordinate 80,545,934 of OY776112.1, read as the reverse complement.
TACAGGATAGGACCGTGGTAACTTTATATTTTTTGTGTGCATGTAATTGGTTTTTTGTGCAATGGAGCATAACAATAAGGATGAATTGTTGGAGAACATGTACTCCAAAGGTGAAAATAGCTCTGAGGAGACTTCTGACATCTCCCATCACGACGACGACGAGGCACATCTAGATGATAAGATTTTCTATCTATATGATAAGATGATAGAAAATGCAGATTTAGTATGCAATAGTATAAATAATTATTTTGTAAATGTGGCAAATGAATTAACAGGCTCTATTTCAAGAAAACCATCGAATAGCAATCCATTAACAATACAAGCAATAACAGGAAATCTTTCAACTTTTCAGAAATAACTGATAGCACGTTGCTGGAGACTTTAAAAAAAATTTTCTCCCAAAACATCCACAGGCGTAGATGATCTAAACATGAAAGTTTTGAAACACTGTTAAATAGAAATATTAAAACCAGCTGTTCACCTGATACATTTTTTACTGAGGAATGGAGTATTCCCTGTTGGCTGCAAAAAGGCTTAGATAAAACCAGTTTTCAAGAAGGGAGTGGGAGGTGTGTATAACTACCTCCCGATCTCACTCCTACCTGTTTTTTCTAAATTACTTGAAAAAGTGGCCGCCGAGCAGCAAGCTGCCTTCCTAGAGACGAATTTTCTTCTCTGTGGGAGGCAGCATGGTTTCCGGAAATCAAGATCCATGAAATTGGCTTTGAGTTTTTTAATTTCTGTATCAGCGAGGTCGATGCTAGAGAGTCGGTAGTTGGCTGTTTTGCTGACCTGTCCAAGACATTTGACTGCGTTGATGCGAAGTTTCTGCTAGAGAATTTGGAAAATCTGGGTGTCAATGGACTAGCACTAAATTTTGGTTCAAATCATACTTGGAAAAAAGGACCCAAGTAACTCAGATTTGTAACGGAACAAAAAGGTTCGATCCTTGGGCCTCTCCTATTTTTGGTGGACATCAACGACATCTCTTGTTATACCAGATGAAAATCTTTTCATTTTTGCCGACAACACAACTCTGGTCACCAAAAATCAAGACTTTGACTTGCTCGAAGCAGATTCTTTTCTCAAAATTAACGAATTGGCTCAGTTTTTTTAAGAGAACAATCTAAAATTAATCCCAAACAAAACAAATTACATTTGCTTTCAAACTATCCAAAAGCAGCATTCCAAATTCAATCAAGTGCCTGTCGTTATAAAAGGAGACACAGGGTTAAGTCAAGAAAAGTCGGCGGACTTTCTGGAGGTGAGACTGGACGATGGTTTTGACTGGAGTAAACAATTGGCAAAAATCAAGAGCAAATTGGCAAAAGGCGTTTTTGTTCTAAGAAGCCTCAACAACCTGCAGAACATAGGTTTGGTTTCTACCATTGTTTGCTTGAGTCACCCATCTCCTACTCTATCTCACTTTGGGGTTCATCAGATTCAAATTTGAATGAAATTTTTGTTTGGCAAAAGCGGGTTTTGCGCACAATTCTGCAACTCAACCACAGAACTCTTTGCAAAGAATTTTTTGTAGATTTGGGAATTCTAACGGTACTATGCCTGTACATTTTTGAAATTGCTGTTTATGTTAAGACTTGTTTACCTGAATATTTAAATACTGTTCATAAATACAATACTAGATTTAAGAATAGGTTCTCTGAACAACGCAGATTAAAATTTCATGAAAAAAACAGACTACATAGGCAGAAAAGTTGTTCAGTTTTTACCAATTAGAATTCAGCAGATCAATAATATACACAAATTCAAGAGATAATTAAAAATGTTTTTAATCGAAAAGAGTTTTTAAAGTTTAAAAGAATTTTTTGAAACAAAACTTGAATAACTTAGTAGAGCCTATTTTTGCCAGACAATTATAATCAATTTCCTTAACATCACATTTTGCAATAGCCTATCAAAACGTTGTCAGTTTTTTGCCAAATCCCAAACCTAACCTAACTAGGATGGTTCGCCGTTACACTTTAGACGCATAAATGAGCACTGAAAATGAGCGAAGCAGAAGCAACAGTTACAACGTTAAAGCACGAACAAAGGATATCTACAGGGAAGAACGCTAGATTTAGTAAACAAACTTAAAATAATGTAAACAAAACAGTGACCGTTTTTAACAGCGGTTTATTTAATTTAAATGAAGTCAGTTAAAAACATGTGACAAACCCAATAAAATATTTCTTCCATTACAATTACATGCAAACTTTAAGACCCAGTGGGGTCTTTATAAGACCTAGGAGGAATTTTGCAAATTCTCTAAAGAAAAGCCTTCTCGGTATCACATAGCTACTGGCCAAATTTCATATCAATTGGTAAAGCCATTACACTGTGATGCTGTTACAAAGAAGTGACAAAGTGAGGGAAAGAGAGCTTCGCCCAACAAACACCTCAAACAGCCGCATTGAGATGTTAGTAGTATTTTTTATTTACATTAGTCCTGAAACATCTGTTCTTGCTGTTGTGCCACAATGTATTATTATAAAATTCAATTAATTGATTACTGTTTTTCCATAAGATTAACATTGAAACTTTGAAGGCCTGTGGGGCGTAGCCCTGAGGGCCGATGTAAATTATAAAGGGTTTCTGCACATCTCACATCTACATAACAATACCTTTCTAACGGCATGCTTTGATTTCTCCTACGATGCACACACCCTGAGAAAAAAGGAGGGACAGTTTTGTGCTTGCAACCCCCAGGAAAATCGCCAAAACTGACATTTTTTATTTCAACCCCCCCAAAAAAATATTTAAAATCCCCCAAAAAAGGCTTATTTTAAAATTCCAGTTTTTGAGTTCTAGAGGCCGAACGGATGATCCTATCGAAAAACGGACACCACCACAAGCCACGGATTTTGCAAGAACTTCAACTTTGTTCCTATGACTTTTTGTCGTATCTCGCTCCCTTCACCCTTAGGTAGCCCTAGATTTTTCAAATTTCAGGCAATTTCAATGATTTTTTCGTTGTTTTCGATTTCTTATCAGTTTAATTTAGTATTTAGAGGTTTGATATTTGGCACACAATATGTTTACACATTTTCCTTTAGGAAATAGTGGTTAAACTAACCTATTTTAATATTTAAATGCCTAATAAAATTAAAAACTCTAATTGTTTCATAAATGACAAACTGCTTTATCGACTTGCTCAGGTAATTCTAGATGAGCTAGAAACGTGGAATTTATCGCATCTCTCATAAATGTATTTTGCTTCTTGATCGTTCCAGTCACACATTCAAGTGAGGTAGCAATTATTGCACCTCAAATTCGGGAAGTCTCGGGTTTCATCCCAGGCCGGCCATTCTGAGAAGAGTTTTTATGGTTTCTCATCTTACTTAAGCAAATGCCGGAATGGTTCCCAAAAAAGGGCCGTACCCCGCCAGGAAAGGAAAGATAGGACTCAAGCCTACATAGCCTACATAAATTAACTATTTTGTTGTAAACTCCAATACATTGTTAAACTAATAAACATTGTCACAGAATAAATATTATTATTATCGAAACAATTCTCACTCATCCTGGGATAGTATTTGAAATTCTTGGGTGCATTGTTGGCCACTCCCCTAATAATGTTGGCCAATCCCCCATGTGGCTAAACTTATTTATCTCTAAGATCCATTTTTTGGTCCAAAGTCGTCGGGGATTTCTTTTTCTTTTTCAAGCAAAGAACACCAGGACAAATAGCGATAGCCACGTCAAAATCCATTTCTCAACTGGCGGTGCTCCCACATGCTCGATCAGTGGCTCGACCGTGTGTGGACAATGCCTGATTTATTGGGTTCGCCGCTCGGTTCGATGTCGGGTGAAAACCGTCGAGCATGCTTGACCATGTGTGGGTAGCTGTACTCTTACACAAATTTTAAAACATTTAAAATTATGTTGGTCTGATGATAACCATTTTAAATGTTTACTTGTGTTTTACATTTTAAGCGTAGAAATAAATTGTGTTTAACAAATAACAAAATCTTATTCGAGAGATCTGTTTTAATATGTAGCATGCATAGCACAAACTTTTGGACGGATAGTATTTTGATATTGAAACGTAGGTCTACAAAAAAATACCAATTTTGGACTATGAGGTAGGATTATGATATTATTTGTTTTCAACGATCCAGAAGCTCTAAACCGTATCCTAACATACGTATTAATATTCAAGCCTCATTTGAGAATTCAGTCATCATAGCTTCCGGAGCTGGCAACAACAACTAACAGAATAACTAATATCTACTCAAACAACTAAGTTTTAGAGGAAGTTTGTTCTCAATATTCATAACTGACTAAATTATCAGTTGAGTAGAATGAAAAAGATAGGATAAAGCTAACTCGCCTTAAAAAGCACTGATGATTGAAAGAACAAATAATTTACACACAATAGAAGGTAATATCTTGGCTATACTTTGTAGCCTTAATCCAATTAAGGGCTAGAAATTATAGCCTAAATATTACCTTTTATTGTGTTAAAATTCATGTTAATTAGCCCCAGAGTTGTTATATAACCCTTCTGTTAACATCACCTCCAACAAAGTGGGCAACTTGCTCAGATCACGGTATGTCAGCCAGTACCGTGGAAAGTGTGTGCGACAGGCCTGTTCGCTTTACTTTTCGTTTGATGTCCCATGTTCGTGTTGTGCATTTTTAAGTGTGACAATGCTGATTCAGCTGTAATTCATTGTATTGTGTCTGAGGATGGCATTATAATGCCGAAACGATTGTATCACAAGTTACAATTTGTTAGAGCTGTTGACAGAAGGAAACCCTAATTTTTTATTGTGTGTAAATTATGTGTTCTTTCACTCATCAGTGTTTTTTAAGGTGAGTTAGCTGTATCCCATCTTTTTCCTCTTACTGAAAATGTTCAAGCCTTTTGATTTTTCCTAAAAACCTAAATTATCAGTTGAACTTTTCAGTACACAAGTACTCAAAGTGAACCAATTTTTACTATCCACCATCTCAGATTTACTAGCGTAAAAGTTATAAAATATATCTACATATAGGTAAACGAAGAAAAAACGTTGGTCTCAGGCAATAACTTATTTAATAATTTATCATCCTAAATATTACAATGACAATTAATTTTACTCTAAGAAATGTGTGATTTCATAACTATGTTGTTTTATCAGTATAAAATACATTGTGTAGTGGGTGGAGCCTATGCAGGTATGAGGGGAGGGGGGGAGGAGGCGGGGCCTGACTCGTGATCCCCCCCTCCTTCACCCCGTGCTTTCTTCCTCCTCTCAACGTGGCCATGACAGTTGTCGCATTCGTCGTCATTTTCACTGTCCGAGCTCTCTCCAAACGCCCTCGGTTTGTTATAAATGCAGCAACCTAGAAATTGTTACATTGGATTAATCATTTCAGAACCTAAGGCACTTTTCAAACAGCAGCCAAAAGTATAATAGTATAAAATAATTAGAACAAATAGAATGTATTACATTCAAGTCTCATAAACTCGACTCCCGATAACTCGACACTCCGGGATACTCAAAGCCTCCGTTCTGCCATATGTAACTATTGCGCCTCCACCACTCGACCATATCTCACGCGCCTCACTACATACGGTACTGTAAGTGATCCTATTTGAAGTATATCAAACCATAAACCTTATTATGGTTTTGCAATGTTTTGCAATAGCATAAACGAAATTACATGTGTTTAAAAATGATCTAATATTCAATTCAAAGCAAAAGATTGGGTTTTTTTGTCTATCTAATGTAAATTCAGGGAATCTCAACATTGTCTAGGTCCACATTGTGTTGAGTTTGTGAGACTCTACTGTAATCGTGTTGAATTAATTATCCTAAAGTGTAGAGCATTTAAGCATTTTGGCTATATAAAATTATTGTAATGGGTAGCTGTGACATCTGTTCCATATCTAATTTAGAAAGCATTTATTTGGCATCCGTACAAGACGATAATGATTTATTTTATACAGACATTGAAATTAATGGAGTTTCAGTACATTGGCAAATTGATTCCGGAGCTGATGATTGTGTTTGTGGTCCAGGCTTGGCCAAAGAATTAAATCTTAAGATCATACTGACCTCTCGTAGTTTACATGGCGCAGGTAACAGTAAATTATCTTTGAAAGGTCTATCTAGAGTAACACTTAGGAAAAACTCTGTTGAAACCCAAATGGACTTGTATATTGTGAAATGCCAAAAAGAGCCTTTACTGTACTTGGGAGGCCGGCGATCATTTCATTTTGGTTGTTGCATAAGTCTGTGGATCACATTAAGTTTGGCGTCGAGTGGATGACCAGGTACCCTAACGTTTTTAATGGTTTGGGGGTTGTAAAAGGTGATCCATATGTCATTAAATTGTCTGATAACACTAAGCCATTCTCTGTACCCAGTCCTCGTCGATTTCCTATACTTTTAAAGGCTAAGCTTAAGGAAGAATTGGATCGCATGGTAAAATCAGATATTATTGTCCCAGTATCTGAAGCAACAGATTGGTGTTTGCCTATAGTAGTCGCTTCAAAAAAGAATGGCACTATTAGACTTTGTATTGACTACACGGAATTAAACAAATTTGTTGTCCTTGAAAGGCTCATTCTGCCATCAGTGGATGAGCTATTGACAAATATAGAGTCTGCTTTTGTAATGTCAACACTTGATGCCAAAAGTGGCTTTTGGCAAGTTGCTATTGATGAAGCGTCTCAGAAACCAACAACCTTCGTTACACCGTTTGGTCGCTTTTTTTTAAAAGGCTTCCATTTGGACTTACCTCCGCTCCCGAGCACTTCGAAAAGAAGATCGCTGAAGCCATTGAAGGGTTAGAAGGTATTGTAAACTTAGTGGATGATTTTTTGGTTTATGGTAAAGACAATAACGAACGCGATGACCGACTTGATAAGTTGCTGAAGCGTCTACAGGAGAAGGGTATAACACTGAACAAGGACAAATGTGAGTTTAAAGTAGATTCCCTGAACTTCTTAGGTCATAGGTTGGAAAATGGTCAAGTTAAGCCAGACCTAAGATAAGGTTGCTGCAATCAAAGCTGTGGAACCCCCCAGAAACTTAAAGGATATGCGTTAATTTCTAGGTATCAAGGCCTTAGTTGCAGATGCTGTTTCACTTGTCTCATTTAACCCAAAATTATCTACGAGGATTTGTGCAGATTCTTCGGGTTTTGGAATTGGGGCTGTGTTGGAGCAGCGGCACAAAGATGAATGGCGGCCAGTTCAGTTTATCTCTAGAAGTCTGAGTGAAGTTGAACGGAGATACGCTCAGATAGAAAAGGAGGCTCTGGCGTTAACATGGGCTTGTGAACGTCTTTCTCAGTTTGTGTCAGGTTTGTTATCTTTTGACCTGATTACTGATCATTTACCACTGGTAGAAATTCTCAGTAGGAAACCCATTGACAGTCTTTCTGTTCGTCTTCAGAGGTTTAGGATGAGGTTACTGCCTTTTACCTTTAATATTTCGCATCAAAAAGGAAGAGATTTCTTTATACCCGACATTTTATCCAGAAACCCGATGGTCCTAAGAGACGAGGAAAATAATGGTGACATCTTATAAGAAATGGAAATTCAGGTGTTTGATGTAATATCATCAATTCCTGTTACTGACAATCGGCTGGCAACTTTAAAGACTGCCAAAGTGGATGATCCTGTATGCGATCTTTTAAGAGATGCAATACAAACTGGTGATTGGAATAAGTTAAAGAATAATCCATTTTACAAAGATAGGGGTAATTTGGTGTTTCTTGGTGACATAATGCTTCATGGTACTCGAATCTTTGTTCCTAGGAGTATTAGAAGAGACGTATTGGATAGCATTCATAAAGGACATCAAGGCATCAATAAATGTATTTCAAGGGCTCGGGATGCTGTTTGGTGGCCAGGGGTTGTAAAAGATATAAAACAAAAAGTGGAAGGATGTCTAATATTATAGAAAATTCACGAACTCCTTGCGAGTCACTTATTCCTTCAACCATGCCTGAGCGGCCGTGGCAAATCTTAGGGGCTGATTTACTTCAGTATGAAAAGAAAACCTACCTCATTATACAAGATTATTTTTCCAAGTATATAGAACTTGTTCAAATAATCAAGGCAGATGCCCCTTCATTGATCAAGACATTGAAAAGTATATTTGCTCGACATGGACTACCATCTGGCATATGGTCTGATAACAGTCCCTTTAATTCTAAGGAAATCAGGCAATATGCTAGAGAATTCAAATTTGAACTGGTGACTTCTAGTCCTATCTATCCGCAAAGTAATGGACAAGCTGAACGTGCAGTTCAGATCGCTAAAAATATCCTACGAAAAAATCAAGATCCATACGATGGGTTATTAGCATACCGTTCTACTCTACTAGACTGTGGTTACAGTCCAGCTGAGTTACTTTTTGGTAGAAAAATCAGAAGCACTGTTCCTGTTTCAGAAGGATCTTTGAAACCCAGATGGCCAGATTTAAAGAAGGTAAAAGAGTGGTATAAAGTAACAAAGGAGAAGCAGAAACATAATTATGATTCTAGGCATCGCACAAGAGATCTCCGCATTTTAACTAAAGGAGAACAAGTGTGGATATCCAACATAAAAATGTATGGAAAGGTTTGAGTTTTGGGTCGAACTCAAGAGAATACGTTGTAGATGTGAATGGACGGATCTTTAGAAGAAATAGAATATTTTTGGTCCCAGTCAGCAACAGATTTCAGGTTTTGAATGAAGAAGGAACCAAGAAATATAATGTAAATGAAGACGTTCCATAATGTAATAAAAATGAAAATAAAATTATGGATAGTAAGGCTGAAGATGGACAACATGAGCATTTTATTTATTCTCCGTAAGAATAACATTAGGGCTGAGAACGCAGGTTTGCTGCAACAAGGAAGATGAAAATATGTTTTTTTTTTGCAATTATCAATATAACTCAACCAGGTGAAGCTACATACCAAGTTTTAATGATTTATGTTCATAATTAAGGGAGATATAAAGCTTTACGTATTCTCCATAAGAATAACATTAGGGATGAGGATGCAGGTTTGCTGCTAAGACAAAAAATCAATTTTTTGTGCAAATATCAATATACCATTACTAGGTGAAGCCACATACCAAGTTTCATCAATATTCATTCATTAATAACAGAGATATAAAATTTTAAATATTCTCCATAAGGATAACATTGGACAACGTACTGTGTTTAGCACTTTGAATTACTCGGCAACGGTTGGACGTAGAATCACAATTTAAACACCAAAATGATTGTTTTGTAGAGCTAAACTGATTGGTAAAAGTAAATGTGAAGTTTACAGTAAAATTAATTGAGGAAAAGTAAAAAACCATTTTCCCATAAGATTAACATGGGAGATTTTATGAACACTTTTTTTGGATTTTCTCCGCAACCACTTAACCAAGGTTAATGATTCAAAATACCACATTATTTGTTTTTTTAAGCTCTATATAATGGCTAAAACTAAAATTGAGTGTTTTTAAAATCGTAGGGGGAAAAATTCAAAAAACTGATTTTTGAAAAATTTAAAACTCCCACAAAACCCCCTTCCCATAGTCCGATCAATCTGGTTTTCGAACTTAAAGTCATATATGTTACTCTACACATTTGTGCCAAATTTCATCAAAATCGGGCGTTTCTTTCAAAAGTTATCGCGGTAACGGACACACAAATATATACATATATATATATATATATATATATATATATATATATATATATATATATATATATAAATAGTTATATTAATTTGAACGAATGGTGTTTTTGGCATCTCGGGACCTCAAAACAAAAAGTTATCATGGTCTTGGGCTTAAGTCTTACCATGCCACCTATGGTAATAGCTTCTTCCCTATAGAGGAAATTCGCTAAAACCAAAACGATATGAAGAGGAATTCTGAGAGAAGAAAAGATGTGAAATCGGTTCCAAAAGTGTTTTTTAAGTAAAATGTACAATGTGTTGTTTGTTTATGTTTGTGCTGTATTTGTTTTGAGTATTCTTGGGATGATTATGATTTGTATCTTGAAATAAATGTTATGCTTTACAATATTATATTTTATTAATCTCGCTACAGTAGGCAGAAATGATCATATATTTTAACCGTTCCTAGTTTCAAATTATATATGATAATAAATAATTGCCACTTTTCCTTGGTACCTATTATATCCAAATTTATGGCACTGTTCTTTAGCGGAGACCGCCCAAGAAAAGGTTTAAAATATTACTTATTACCAAATATTCCTCCTACAATGTGTATTTCAAAGAAAGAACAATGAATACAATAACAAATATAAAAACATGAATGATTTTGCCCCGATCACAAGAGCGGATGATGCAGCTTGATTTGTCACTGTATGGCATAGTGGACCTTTCACTATTGACATGTTGCAGTGTTTTGTGGGAATACAAATACAGTAATTTCTTCAATCTGACGCTGAACCTAGCATGAAATCAATCGCATTGTGTGAGACGATCTACAAAAGAGTGTTCTATACACATTAATACTCCAAAACATCAAAGCGACGATTTATCTCCTTATACTGTCAAACATTTCTGGGGTAGTGCTTACAGAGGCAGATGATATATAAAGAGAAGTGTGAGCCTGAGTTCTTTCATGAATTCACATGTGAACAGAAAAATTCCAGAAGACTCACTAGGGCAATCGAATGCAAAACTGATTGTATTAGCTGCCAATTTGATCATTACATAAAAACTTTTCAGAGAGGTGGGTATTGATTTGTTGTTTGAACGGTAACAAGCCACATCCACATATTATTAAAACTATTTTTTACAGTGATTTTCGATAAACAAAATTACTATTCCCAGTATATGTTTGGTATCATTCTAAAAGCTCTTACACTCTACATGTGCCTTTTGGGGGTTTGAAAAATAACCACCTTCAGGGCTCCACCCCGTGGGCCGTTAAAGTTTCAATGCTAATCTTATGAAATTATTATCGTTAGTAAGCCAGCTGATTACGTAATATTTTCAAAACATCTGGCTCTGTGTTTATGAGATCCAATGCAGTGAACGGGACCCACGGTTATTCACATGTATTTAATTTATGACAGATTACCTAACAGTGTTTTTTATTAAACATAAATCACCATTACGATATGTAATAATTCTTGCATGGCCCAGGACAACTCATTTTGCGACATTTTGTGACTGTCAATAAATAATTTATAGCACAAAGGATTCATTATTTTCCACAAACAATTTTAACCCAAAAAAACATAAACAAATATCAAATGTTTTTATAGATTGAATTTAAAAATTTGTTGCCTGAATCAGCTTTCGTTCTTTATAATGTCAACCAATTACAACTGGTTGGTTTGCAAATAACTCCAAAACATCTATGAAATAAAAAGTTCTACTTCTACTAAAAACTTCTTTGATGGTCAACCTAATACGTTTGTGTTAGTCTGATGATGGCGAAAGGCCTCACTAAATATACAAATTTTACAAAATATTGATGAGTGTTATAATTTTAAATTAATTATAAAAGCAGTTCTCAAACTGGGGGGCAAGGGTTGTAAATGTTACTTACGGTCATGCTTTCTTCAAAGAGTAAATAAATTAAATAATTTGTAATTAAAAAATACTTTTGTATAAGATATTTTATTTGACAAAGTCTTTAAAGGATAATACTCTCTCATTTTATGTCTTACTAGTAAACCTGACGCGGCTTCGCAGGCGATCATCATTTATAAATATTGTGTTACCGTTCCAACGCCAACATGGCCTGCTGATTAACTGTGATTACTCTATCCAGCTGAATGCTTAAAACTTATAGTTATTTCCCAATGTTAAGCTTATGGGGAAAAACTCAACTTTAAGGGGCCCCAGGGCCTCACTTATAAATTATTTCTCTATAACAAAAGTTTCCTGCACAACTTCACGTTAGGCTCTTTCCAATGACACCAAAAACATGAAAATCGGTTCAGTAGTTTAGGAGGAGTGATTGTCACAAAAAACCTGCTCGCCTATTAAATAAGTATAGATTGTTTGTTCTATTCAAAATTAAAATGTAAACTAACAAAGTTTTAAGAACACTACCTATTTGTTTATTAAAACTCATATCTAATAAAGGTCAGCCAAGTATTTTTCTGTGATTTCCAATTGTTGTTCCACATTTTTTGTAAATGGTGATAGAAAATGACATGATATTTCGTTAATGGCCAAATGCTCAAAATATGAGAACAGAACGCTACCTGCAATGTATTGTGATGTGCTGAGGTGTTCATTTTAAAACTCGTAGCCATCCTTTTACAAATACATGATGAACAAAAGTATTATTCGAAAATTAAATACTTAGCGTAGTTTTATGAAGAGGTAAAATAACCAGGAAAAAAATTTAAACAAAAATTTATAAGATAGTTATTTTACCATTAAGAATAGTTATTTTTAATTGTAAATACTAACTATCGTGTTTTATTATTGCTATTAAGTCGTTTCTATAACTGCCCTTATTTACTGAAACAATGTATAACAAATTCACAACAAAGTGTATTGTTTATGACCAGAAAGCAATATTATGAATGTTTTATTTCTTAACATAGTTTGAAAATTTATGTTGGTGTTCGTGATAGATGTACTAGATTGAAAGAAGAATCATCACAATCTATATTCAAGTAACAGTGAAGGCAAATTGAAAAATGTAACAACTTACATTTTGATTTCTTCTTGTTCAGGTGCTCATTATCCACTGTGTCTTCACCCCATTTGACTTGTTTTTTGGACTTTGGCTTCTTTAGTCTCAGTCTCAATGTAGGCAGGTCCTGAAAAAAGGAAAATTAATATGAAGCTGGCAATTCATCAAGCAAACTGTTTTCTTCAGATTCATTTTAGGAATCATTAGACATGCAACTCCGAGTTGATCCTACCAGATTAAGCACTGGGGATAGGCACTGAAGTAGGTAATTTTTTTACTTATGACTTAGCAATACTTTTTATGTTTTTGTTTGTATTTATAGGGACCTAACTACGAGAAAAGTTTGTGGATTGAACCTTTTTAATATTTTTTTACAGAAAGAATTTGAAAAAAGCCTTTTTTAAATATTTTTCCCAATTCAAAAAATTTGTTATAAACAAACTTCTCTCCAAACTTTAGTGTTTTTGGTGTCAAATGAAAGGTACTAAAAATACCTAAATATTCACGTATTTTCATAATCATAACTTTACTACCAGTATGTAAAACAAGCTTTTATTTTGGTTTCAAAATAAAATACCCCCGCCGCAGCAAACCTGCATACTCAGCGAATTTCCAATGAATATACAGTAGAGTCTCATAAACTCGACTCCCGATAACTCGACACTCTGGGAAACTCGACACCTCATTTACTATACAGTACATGCATTACAAGACTATATATTTTGGAAACGAGGACAGTTAGTTATTAATTCTCAATTTTTAAGTATTTATCTAATTTTTATATTGTCCTTAAGTTTATAATACAGTAACATTATACATTTATAATATAATGTGTTTAAGTAAAATCTAATACAGTAAACAATTTACAGCTAAATAATGTGTTTTCCTCCCCTCCCAATGTAATTCTGGATAACTCGACATTCCACAAACTCGACAGGGTCTTAGTCCACATTGTGTCGAGTTTGTGAGACTCCACTGTATAACATAACACATTAAAACACTTAACTGGATTCATAAGAAATATATTCACAAACAAGCGATATTTAAAATATTAATTATTCTCCATAAGAATAACATTGGGGATGAGTACGCAGGTTTGCTGCAACAAGGAAGACAAAATAATGTGTTTTTATGCAAATATCAATAGAACTCATCTTAGTGAAGTCACATACCAAGTTTCATCCATATAAATTTATAAATAAGCGATAAATAACATTTTAATTTTTTCCATAAGAATAACATGGGGACCAAGTACCTAGGTTTGCTGCTACGGGAACCATAGGCGAAAAAATTTTTTGTGCAAAAAACAATGAACCACAACCAGATGAAGCCATATACCAATTTTTTTCAGTTTATGTTCAAAAATAAGTGAGATATACAATTTTTCTTTTTCTCCATAAGAATAACATTAGACAACGTACTGTGTTAGCACTTTCAATATCTCAGTAACCAATTGACGTAAAGCAATGATCAAAATACCAAATTGTTTGTTTTTATATGCTGAATTCAATAGTAAAAATTAAAATTTGATTTAAATAAAAATTACACGTGGAAACCCAAAAAACCCATTTTTGGGATACAAAATCCCCCAAAAACCCCCCTTCGGATAGTGGGATTCGTCTGGTTTTCGAACTCGTTCAAATAAATGGTGCTTTACACATTTATACCAAATTTCAATAAGATCCGACTTTTTTTACGAGAGTTAACGTGCTTACGGACACACACACACACACACATATATATAGGTCACATGGAAGTAGGTCTCATGGTAAGACTCAAGCCCGAGACCATGATAACTTTTCATTTTGAGGTCCCCAGATGCCAAAAACACCACATAAAAATTTGAACGAGTGGTGTTTTTGGCGTCTGGGAACCTCAAAATGAAAAGTTATCATGGTCTCGGGCTTGAGTCTTATCATGAGACCTACGGTAATAGCTTCTTAGGGGAAGTTCACTAAAAGTAATTTTGTAAAAGAAATTTGTTGCAACAATTAATGTAATAATGTAATAGGTTAAATGGGTTTAAAATACAAGAATATTTAGTAACTACTGTCTTGATGGCCCACAAAAATCTCATCTTCTCATCTTTTCTGGTTATATAGAAATATCCAATTTTCTTCCGGTAAACATAAAAAAAATCATTAGCGGATAATCGCGATTTTAGTTCAGCAAGGTTAGCATAGAATAGCATAGGTAACTAATCCTTATTACCTATATACATATACTGGATATAGGCTAATTATTTTTTTCTAAGGTGAAATAATATGTTAGTAGGCCTGCAAGTTCCCAAAGTGTGTTTTTTTAATTATAAAAAAATTAAAATTAATTTTTTTTTAATCAAAGCTTGCAACATTTGATATAATTGCAAACAACATTCTGAAATATGTTTGCAAACATTTTTTTGCATTATTTTTGTTCAGAAGTAAATGGAGACTAAAAATACGGGAAATACAATATTTCATATAAACTATATTTTTTGGCCATCTCGAGTTCCGAATCCCCTTAACTAATGACTTAGCCTATTCCTTGCAAAACTTTCGTTACTATGTTAATTTGTGTATGAATAATATGTTAGTTATGCAAAATACATAACTAGTGGATGTGAAACTTCTATAGATTAATGATAATTGTCTGCTACATTGACTAAGCCAGTTTCAGTTCAAATGATGGCAGGTTCAAAATTAACTGGTTCATATGTCAGGTAAAATATTGTTTGAAAAATTATGTTAGGTTGTTGGTTATAAAATTATTTTAAAACATATATAATTCCAGGCTTAGACTTTGTGTGCCCCAATTTTTTTTTTTTTTTTTGGGGGGGGGGTTGGGGCACACGTAGACGTGTTCTTGAATTAATACATTTATAATTTTCGAATAATTCATGATTCCAGCTCACGAGTGGGATTAATAGCTCGTTGATCAAGTTCTACAACAGTATGATGACCATACAATATTTATACTTTTTAATATTTTGATTCAATTTTAATTTTCTAACAAGACTACATATGAAGTAAATAGGATGAATAAATAAATTGAACTTCAATATTCTTACTGAGCAGTTTTATTTTATGGCAAAGGTTTTCTATGTAATGTTACAGTACGAAATTTACAAAATATTTTCTCATACATTATTAAATTATTCAAATATCTGTAAAACACATGAATATTGGAGAAATGGATTACTGTAAGTGTAAGAATTGATTAAACACTTCAGTTTTGTCAACCCATCTAAATGCAACAGCTGTCCCTACTTTAATTGAACTATAATCAACAGGGGTTTATTTTCACTCAGAATAGGACATCAATTGTCAGTTGTACAATAAATGTAAAATTCAGAAATTAAAATAACTATCAGGGCCCAAGAACTACTGTTGTTCACTATTCTTAGTTTTAAAATTAAATCCAAACAGTTGATTGACAAACAATATTTGTAATACCCCCGTCGCAGCAAACCTGCATACTCAGCGAATTTCGAATGAATATATAACATAACACATTAAAACACTTCACAGGATTCATAAGAAATGTATTCACAAACAAGCGATATTTAAAATATTAATTATTCTCCATAAGAATAACATTGGGGATGAGTACGCAGGTTTGCTGCAACAAGGCACACAAAATAATGGGTTTTTATGCAAATATCAATAGAATTCATCTTAGTGAAGTCACATACCAAGTTTCATCCATATACATTCATAAATAAGCGATATATAACATTTTAAGTATTTTCCATAAGAATAACATGGGGATCAAGTACCTAGGTTTGCTGCTACAGGAACCATAGGCGAAAAATAGTTTTTTTGTGAAAACAACAATAAACCACAACCAGATCAAGCCATATACCCAATTTCGCCAGTTTATGTTCATAAATAAGCGAGATATACAATTTTTCTTTTTCTCCATAAGAATAACATTAGACAACGTACTGTGTTTAGCACTTTCAATATCTCGGTAACCAATTGACGTAGAGCAATGATCAAAATACCAAATTATTTGTTTTTTTAAGCTCAACCTAATGGTATAAATTAAAATATGATTTAAATTTAAATTACCTGTGAAACCCCAAAAAACACATTTTTGGGGAACAAAACCCCTCAAAAACCCCCCTTCGGATGGTGCGATTCATCTGGTTTTCGAACTCGTTCAAATAAATGGTACTTTACATATTTGTACCAAATTTCATTAAGATCGGACCTTTTTTACGAGAGTTATTGTGCTTACGGACACACATATATATATAAATATATATATATATATATATATATATATATATATATATATATACATATATAAAAATTTGAACGAATGGTGTTTTTGGCATCTGGGGACCTCAAAATGAAAAGTTACCATGGTCTCGGGCTTAAGTCTTACCATGAGACCTACGGTAATAGCTTCTTCCCTATAGGGGAAATTCGCTAAACATGTTTTTACGTTTCTCTCTTATGTGATTAGACTACTTAATGTTTAGGAGTTTAAAATATTAAAATATTAATGCAAAAACACAGAATTAATTACTCCATTCACTATTTTGTCAAAGAGTTTTAAGGGACAAATAGTTTTGTTTCATATCTATAGAGGTCACAATTACATACCAATTAGCTTTTAAAGGATTTTGTCACTGAACAAATTCATAACTCATGTGTGGATGGATATACTTTAATGAAAGGTGTTTGTAAGATTGCAGGAAAAATATTAGTTTTATGATACAACCTCTCCTAAGACCATAAATTAAACTAGTTGTCCTGTTGCTCGAACCGGAGCATGTTTGTAGCCAACGAAAGGTTACTTCAGTTGTAAACAAAAACATAAAAATATCTGATAACATCTGAGAATAATGCGGATAACGTACTTTCAATCAACACATAGTTTAGACTTCCGCCATCGGATAGTGCCACTTTTCCGAAAATTCAGCCTTTTTCTGTATTTAAGTATAAGTGTAATTTCTGTATTTTGATAGGGGGAGGAGCATACAAGGTCGTGATCGTGTGATTACTGTGAATTTTTACATATTACAATATTTTCTCCAAATTATGGGGGGTAATTGCTCCCCTTGCCACCCCCGAATTACGCCTATGTATTTAAGTGATCCCCCTTCTTAAAATTCTGAGACGAATTGGCAAATCTACATAAACATACCTTTAATTTCACACCTCAAATGTTAAAATCTGGTCAGCCGTTATCGAGTTATGATAGTGAAGAAAAAAACCCCTAGCGTATAAATATATAGTATATATTATAGGACTAGTGGCTTGAAGGGGCCAAAGCCCCTAAACCTAGCTCCAATACTCTGCCTCGTCTGATTGATTTTACTCTGTACATGCTGAGGAAAATAAAACAATTTAAGTAGGAACACATGTCTGTTCGTAACCCAAGAAGACACTTACATGTTTTAATGTAAACAAAGCAGACGTTTTTAAATCCCCATGCTTTTCTTATGGGGGATGTTTTAGGTTATTTCTCTTTTGTTGGTAAAGATTGACATACTGCTATTTTTTCCGAGCCCCTGGAGATTAAGACCTTTAACTCGAACCACAACCCATCATCCGACAATTTGCCAAACTCCCACAACTTTGCTTACAGAATTATATATAAAAATTATTAAAGTGAGATTAGAGATTATATGTTGTTGAGTTCACATACATTTTTATACATTGGAATTTCATCAGCCGTGTAAATTTTGATTTGGCTATAAAGCTTAAATCAAATGAACAAGCGAAGTTGTCGGGCAAGTCTAGTTTAGTATTACTTATTCAATGGATTTCCTAAACTAATTAGAACGCTATCTTTCTCAACCTAATATTATGTCCCATTGTCTTATCACTTTACACTGCACAGATAAGACATGCCATATATTAGCCGCACGTTACCTGCAATACCTCCAAGATCTATTTAAAGACCTATTTAAGGACAAACTAAGAATTTAAACTTAAATGTTCCATGTTACAGTATTTATTTAGAAAATAGGGTCACCAGTGTGTCAAGAATAGTAGCATTAAGTTAAAATTTCAAGCAAAATGCATTAATCCATTGAGCGCCAAGTTTGTAAATGGAGTAGGCTAGTTGAATCAGTGTCATTTAGTTGATTTGTTTAGTATATTCATTGGGTTTTTATCTAATAGAGGGAACACCTTATGGGAGCCAGAGTGAATAAAATCAGTGCTGCGATCTAGCGTCGTATTAAGATAACTACGTGATCTGCGGCGTCGTTAGGCCGAGTTAACTCGTCCGCAGTACCCGAACCGTGTAAAAAAATATCACTTTGATGACCATCGCAAAAAAAGGTTTATTTAAACATTTTACAATCTCTACTAAACATTCCTTGCAAATAAGATGAACAAAACCGCGACGATCCCTAGCGGCGTAAGTAGGGAACTACGTCGACAAATCTCTCACATTAATTTGCATTGTGTGTCCCCTCTAGTAGATATAAACTCAATGGTATATTGAATGTCTGAACACTTAACATTAAAAAACTTGCTTCCGGTGGACACATATTCAGGAAGAATAACAGTAGAAAAACATCTGGTCAGATGTGTAACTCACAAAAAATTCACCCTTCCCGTCAGCTTGATTCCCCTTCCCCCTTCAACTCTGCCACAGACAGGTGAACTCTCTCTGAGTTATACATAACAACCTGTTAACTGAGACGGGATTCGAATCCTCGATCCAAGCAATATTACCGGCTGGGGGACAGAACATGAGACCAGACAGCCACCTGATCATTAGCAAACAGTTGTATCAAACATTGTGGTACTACGACGTAAATGCTGGATGAGTTGGTTCCATTTGTGCCTACCAGGTTACATCACACATCAGACACAGATCGCAGACAGAGCTTGCATCGGTAAAATGCTTTTACAGTAATTGACAATGGTTTAGGTGGCATATTCAAAAGCCGATCTTATCAGCCGTTGGTACTCGGAGTAAATGCTCAAGATCAAGTATTGTAGAATTCCACCAAAACGTATAGTCTGAGATTCCTCATAAAATGCTATGGAAACAAATCTACTGTGGTATCACTTTTGCATTATTAAGACTCAATAACAGTCGGTTCTAAATATACAATATCTAAATGGGCTCATTTAAATCAGATTATTAGTTCAGTGATCTTCTGTGCTACAGTTTTAAATTACTGAAGCTATAAAAATTTGAACTGAAACAGTAAACTATCAAACGACAAGCTTATAATGTGTATATTTTATTTTATTTTGTCTATTAGACACTGTGGAATTGATAATTCGCAAAATGTCCAAAATTATGTTTTCATGAATTGTGTCACAATAATGAGCAAGCCCTGTCTCAGTGGTTTCCTTGTATTTTCCTGTATTAATAACAATGTCATTAAACTCATTTCTGGATCTATTTGTCTAAATCCAGAAAGCAATAGAACCCTCCCATTTGAAAGCATAACAAACTCATGGTGAGATTCCGTTACTAATGCTCAGCAGCATAATGCATTGAAGACCTATTTAGACTACTTCAAAAATAAATTGCTGATTATTTTGAATTACAATGATCTAATATTTTGTTTAACACCATTTGATTTGTTTCCATAACCTTAAGTTTTAAATTTTGTTTATGAAAGAATTTTTATGACTTGTATACAGTTATTGGTTCTAAACTGCAGTTTGAATATTTGCATTGTGGTCAGAGAAAAACTGTAAAATTTAACTTTTGGTAAAAAGAAGATGGAAGCTTAATGGGCTGGTATCACAAGTAAGCACAAGAGTACACTGTTAAATAAGTAAACATGCTATAACAAGGATGTTTTAATATAAAAAAGAAAGATGAAGAAAAATAAACCAAATTTATTATTTTTATTACAAACCATAACACATTAATTTTTTGAGTAGCGTAATAAGTGTTGTTACAACTAAACAATACACATTAAATTACATCTTATAACATGGAATATACAACATAAAAGATTGTAAATAGCAAAAATGTCGACCAGTCACATTATATCATATGGTTTTTAGTTGCCTTAATATTAACATTATTTTTAATACATTATTTTTATTAGGTTAACACGTTGGATGCTGCGGACCCCGATCGGGTTTTTTCTCAACATAGAAATTTATGCAAATTTATTGTTTAACATGTTTGGAGCAGCCAAAGTGTTAAACATTAAAAAGTCTTAGTTCACAATACTATTTTTACAAATTTTGGTGTGAATTGTCATTTAAAATGTTAAAAGCTTTTAGCTAAATCACTGTTCTGAACAAAAATTAACATCCCTTTTTTCTAGGTATTTTCATTCAAGGTAAAATCTACCCTAAAAATAACTGTTTAAGTGAAAGGTTCAAGGTTCCCATGAGCCTTAGCTAAATGTTTAATCATTCATTAATTAACTTTTGTATAATCCCACTTTTTTACAAATCATTAATCCCAGGAATTAGAAGTGTTTCCAATCCATAAGTTCCCATCCCTGAGAATATTCCTGGCCCATACTCACTATTTTAAAGCACTATTACCATTTTTACATGAACAAAAAAATTAACCTACACCTAATTAGCATTAAAAATACCTTATCTTTCTTCAAGAGTGTTACAAGTATTAAGTAAGTAATCTTAAACTTATCCTTAACACGTTGACTGCGAACGTCCTTTTGGGAGGTTACGTTAGGCAGGACCAGGTGTGCATGCCACTCGGAAACAACCTCATTTCTTGTTGTTAGCTGTGGCTGCCTGCACTGCAGCTAGTTAGAGGCGAGTTTGTTAGCTCCTCATGACGTACTTTAATCTGCATTTTCGTAGTGACGATTTTACATTTTGTGGACAGAATATTACTTGTCTGTGTGCTTTTTAAATAATTTTTGCAGATATTTCATTATTTAATCAATGATAATTAAAAAGGTTGTTACGTCTACTTTATCTGGAAATGGTAGTTGCTAACTAAAATTGTCAGTACATTTGAATACAGCAGACTCTCAGAAATCCAGACTAATATGGTAGACGGCCAGTCCGGATTTCCTGGAGGTGGGTATGAGTAATCAATTCCTCCTTCACAGCAAACAATTATGACAATAGGTGTTTGTGTGCTGATACAAGAGTCTTCTGAAATAAAGTTATACTTTAAACATCCCGTAGTAAATTACAGTAGGCTACATGTGTAATGTGGGCTATTAGCATGAAAACTGAAGGCGCTAAAACGTGAAGTTTCACTTTTTTCATTATTTGCAGCAAATTAAAAAAAATAAGATCATCTTGGACTACACTGAGTCCAGACTAGGCCAATCCGGATTTCTGAGAGTCTACTGTGTTTAAGTTTGATGCAAGCGCGGATCAGCATCTGGGGACACCTGTACAGTTTTCAGCAGTCAACTGTTATCGCCCATCCCTAAACCACCCTATCTACACGACGTGCCCGTTCTTCTTCAGCTCCTCGATCTTGCCCTGAGGATAGCCGAGCACTCGAGACAGCACGTTGGCAGTGTGCTCGCCTAGGAGTGGCGGGGGCGAGTGTATCTGGTTGACACTGCGGGAGTACTCGACCGGCGGCCCCACCAGTCTCACCGTGGCCCCGTCCGCCAGCCCCACCTCCTGGACTAGACCCACGGCCCTCACATGCTCGTCACTGAACACCTGGAAACATCAGTCACTGGAAAACCTTCAGGATAAACATGTATTGATAGTCAAGGCATCTCTAAGTTTTCAAGAAAAGATCGTTTGGGAACAACAACATTAAAAGTTACTTGGTAGTACTAAAACAAATGAGGGACTTAGTGAAGCTGATTGTAGGTATGTTTACTTCTGCATAAGAAAGTGACGTTAGGTTATAAGTAAGGTTTGGTCTATTTTTATTAAACGCTTCTAAAGTTCTGCAGCAATAAATTTGTATCAGGATCCACTACTTGATTCCTAGATGGCTCTTGATTCTTCCTTGTAGCCCTAAAAACGTTTTATTCTTTTTCCGGACTGGGCAGCTATTATCCTATAATTGTTTATTGTTTCTGTTATACACTGCATTATCTTTTTATAAAATAGCTCTGCGGATGGATTCAGATCCAGTTTGAATTTATTTTGTCAAATTTTACAATTTACAAAAGTAAATACCAGTATAAGGTGACATGCAAACTATACAGATAGGTGATAAAAAAATCAGTAGACACAGAAAATAGCTTATCATAGTTCAATGGATATTTAATAACATCAATAAATAATATGGATTATATTAACACATAAATAAATTACACAGCAGTTTGCTCCTGCAAGGTAGTATGGGAGTGCTTTTCATTGTCTTTATCGCAAATTTACTAACTCTGAACAAAATATTACAAATTATAATAAGCTGAATATTTAAAATATCAAAAACGGAATAGTAAGTTATTTTAAAAAGAGCATCCCAGACAATTTTACATTAGGCCCTAATGACGTTTATTATTTGGAATTTGCAAAAGACGTTAATGTAAGAAGTCAATACCCGTGATTTTAGTGTTTTAACACGCCCTATTTACAGTAATATAGTTTCAAATGTGTTACTCAGTAAGATTTTTCAAAATAATCTTAAAAACGTAGCCTAATTTAGCCTGTTGGACTGCCAGGTTGGCGCAAAGTAACACCAGAAAGGCAGGTGGTGGTAATTCTCAGGGCACTAATCATACTAGTCAGCACTGAAGTCAAGTTTGTAATAAGCGAAGAGAAACAACCAGCTGATTTAGCATCGGCGCCGTGTAATTTCATGTAATTACATAGCACCCAGGGTGAATTGGGCCATCTCTCTAATTTTGCCTTGGTCAGTTTGAAGAGTCCTAGTGTGTACATTTTAAAATATCAAAGATTAACAATTACTTCAGAGGAAAAATAAGCTTAAAATACTTTGTAGGATAATCATTATTTGAATAACATTAATTCACAACTCACCTGGGATATTGTATTCACTTGTCCATACGGAAAAGGAGAACCATCCAAGAGCTTGAGCCACTCACAAGTGGATTTCGTTGCAAAAATGTTTTTCAATTGAGTTATCAAAGCTTCTCGATTTTTAACCCGCGAAGTGTTATTGATAAACCTCTCATCTTTGTGCAAGTCTGTCAAACCGATCCTCTGACAAAGTGACTTGAACTGTTGGTCCGAACCAGCCCCTACAGTCAGGTAGCCGTCGGCCGTTGCGAATGTTTCATAGGGCACAATACTCTCGTGGGCTGTTCCCCACTTCTTTGCTTCTTTCCCCGCATTGAGATAATTAGATCCGATGTTAATCAAACTAGCGACTTGGGTCGAGAGAAGGTTACAATCAATTTTTTGTCCCAAGCCTGTTTTAGCTCTGTGCAACAGTGCTGCTAAAATAGCTCCGTGAGCGAACAGTCCTGTGGCCAAGTCGGTCATGGCTACGCCAGGCTTACACGGGTCCCCATTCTCAGGGCCTGTGATGTGCAAGAGTCCACCGATAGAAGCTGCAATCACGTCATACCCGGGCCTCTTACTGTAAGGCCCTCTCGAGCCGTAGCCAGTCAACGAAAGGTATATAAGATGAGGTGCAATTTCCTTCAGTGCATCATAACCGATACCGAGATCATTTAACTTACCGGGGACAAAATTTTCAATCAATACATCACTTACTCGAGCTAAATCATGGATAACTTTAATACCCTCAGGGGTTTTCAAATTTACGCAGACACTTTTTTTATTTCTGTTCAGGCACACAAAATAACAAGTGAGGTCTGATCCTTCCACATACGGAGGACCCCATTTCCTCGCTTCATCCCCACTACCGGGTTGCTCGATCTTGTAGATTTCTGCTCCCAAGTCTCCGAGAACCATAGTACAAAACGGACCAGCCACTATACGGGTCAGGTCAATGATCTTAATATCACTTAAGGGGCTACCAAGATCTTCTGAGGAAAAGCATCTCAACCACTCATAAGATCTTAGTTTACTGCAACTCCTCCCTTGTAAGTTGTAAGTTACATATGGTTTTATGTTGGAAATACACCTGAAATAACAAAAGAAGTCTAACATTATCATTAATGAGCTCATTCCTCACAGAAAACTTTCTTGAATGATATTGAAGGAAATCCAACTCTAATTTAAAAGTAAATTTTGATTATATTTTATACATTTTTTTCTGTAATAAGTGATGAGAGCTATGCCTAAGGTTTTTTCAACAACAAAAACGCAACAAACTGAAATCATCAATTCGTCCATGAACTAAAACCAACTTAACCAAGTTATTAAGATTACCGTGTTGTTTATGTGAGTCAATGAATGGCTATGCCTTCAGCAAACCACAAAGTCAGAAACCGTCTGATCTGATGAGTGAGATTTTTAAATATTTATGACTACTGTAACTAGGTATGTTCAAGTTCTATAAGATGTAAATTGCCTCAACAAGTGTAATTACGACGACAAAGTGGCTGCGTATGCAATTCCATAAAAGGTATGTGAAACAATCAAGTACAAATAGTGTAGATTGAACTATTGAACTGAGTAAAATTACTAATTCTGAACCAAATTTCTAAAGGGCCGGTCTTTAGCTTAAACTATTAAGTAATAGCACTGATTGGTTAAAGGCCTTTTACCAGTACCTAGCCTACCCTAACAACAGTCCATTACTCAGCAATAAACAATACTCTCGTCGCAGCAAACCTGCGTACTCAGCGAATTTCCAATGCATGCATATGTTTCTCACTACCACATAAAGCGACTTACCAAGTTTCATAAAAATACATAAATAAATAAGTGATCTATACCATTTGATTTATGTTATAAGAATAACATTAGGGCTGAGTACGCAGGTTTGCTGCAAAAAAAGAGAAGAAATATGTTTTTGTGCAATTATCAATATAACACAACCAGGTGAAGCTGCATCCTAAGTTTGATTAATTTATGTTCATAATTAAGGGAGATATAAAACTTTACTTATTCTCCATAGAATAACATTAGGGCTGAGTATGCAGGTTTGCTGCTATGGGGATAATCAACAAAAAATCAATTTTTTTCAATAACCTATATCAATACTAATCAAATACTAATACCATCTAATATAAATCAATATGCCAGTACTAAGTGAAGCCACATACCAAGTTTCATCAATATACATTCATAAATAATGGAGATATCAATTTTTATTAAATTTATTCTCCATAAGGATAACATTGGACAACGTGTACTGTGTTTAGCTCTTTGAATATCTCTGCAACGGTTAGATGTAGAATCACAGTTTCAGCACCAAAATGATTTTTTGTGGAGCTGAGTCGATTGGTAAAAGAGCAAAATGTGAAGTTTACATTAAAATTAACTGAGGAAAAGCTGAAAACCTTTTTCCCATAAGATGGGAGATTTTATGAGCAGATTTTTTTGGATTTTCTCCGCAACCACTTAACCTAGGTTAATAATTCAAAATACTATGTTATTTGTTTTTTTTTAGCTCTATAACATGGTCCAACCCAAATTAAATTTTTTAACAATTTTAGGGTGAAAAATGCAAAAAACTGATTTTTGGAAAATTTAAAACCCCCATAAACCCCCCTTCCCATAGTCAGATTTTTCTGGTTTTTGAACTTAAAGTCATAAATGTCACTTTACACATTTGAGTTAATATATATAAATTTGAACAAATAGTGTTTTTGTCATCTGGGGACCTCAACAGAAAAGTTATCATGGTCTAGGGCTTAAGTCTTACCATGAGACCTACGGTAATAGCTTCTTCCCTAAAGGGGAAATTCACTAAAAGGTAAATTTGAAGTGGTGCATATACAACTGTGGCAATTAACTTCGGCTAAGTTAGGATACGGTACATAAATAGAAAAAAATAAATACATTAATCCTCATTCAAATACATTACTCAAACAATTTCTTTCCCACCACCGCAGTCTGTGGCAACAATCGGTCCCACACTAATCATGAACATGCCCAACAATTTGTGTTGATTATGAATGTTTGGCGAAATATAGGAGATTTACAAACACAGAATACAAGTATTCATTTGAATATTTGGAATTTGGAGGAGTATGCCCGAAATAACTCTAAGAGCAGTTTG